>VZRH01006723.1:731869-801588 GCA_013397555.1 Urocynchramus pylzowi | reverse complement strand
GGGGGCGGCTTGGCCGGCCTGCCCTTCCCCCGGTACCCCCGGGCCACCGCCGCGCTCCTCCGGCGTCGCCGGGTCCGGCCGCCCCCGGCACCGCCGCCCGCCCTCTGCAGTGGGGAGGCGGCGCGTCCTTGGAGAGCAGCTCGGGCGTGAAACGCGGCTGCACATCCCAGCGCCTTTCCTTCCCGGCTGGATAACCCGGCAGAGCCCTGCTCCATCTGTTGCCGTAGCCCCCGGTGGGGTTCGTTGTTCCCTTGGGGTTTGGTTGGGTTTGTGGTGTGCTGGAGCAAAACTGCAGTCGTGAGGTCTGTGATTGTGCTTTTAAAAGTCTGGTTTGTCTGAAATAACAGAGATAAAAGGCTTGCAAAGGGCGCCTGTCTGGTGCCCGAGGGGCGCCGCTGGCCTGGCTGCTCCTGCTCTCTGCCCATCTTCACCTTGCACCTCTCAGGACTCAGGGCAGGGAAGCGCTGGTCACGGCAGAGAGGGTCTACAGAGCATTCAGGACTCTGTATTCAGGCTGGTGAAACCACAGAATCGATGGATGAGCCACCATCAGCCATGCTGGTCCTTGGCCTGGGCTTTTTTTCTTTTCTCTTTTTAAATTTTTACCTTTTTTTTTTTTTTTTTTTGTGGTATATAAAGGAAAAACCAACTTCATGTATTTTTTAGTATAAACAATATTAGGGTCTCATTTCTTACTGTTTTATTTTATCCAAGTGGTGGTGAGCTTACTGGAGCTGTTGGGATCTCCCAGGCACCCTGCTTGCTCTGTGAGTTACTCTGTCACTCCTGAGAATGAAGTTGTAGCATTGTTCTTGGAGCTGTTTTATGCCGGAGAGTGGCAGCAGGCCAGCCTTCCTGGACGCACAAGATGTTTAGAATAATTAGTGATGGACTACCCCTTTAAAATAATTGTTTGGGTTTATCTAGCACTCAGTTGTAGCGATATCTACCTCTAAAAATAGGCAGGCCTCTGTGTAATGAGCCTCGTAGTATAAACAAGTTGTATCTTGAATGACTGTTGTTACTTTTGGGATGTCCGAGATAGATGCCTTTGGGGGTTTTGCCAAATCTTCTGTCTAACTTTTTTTTTCCTCTGCAGTGAGCTATGTTTCTTGGCCCTTATACTGTATGCACTGACCAGAAGCAAGGCTGGGTAACCCTCGCTGTTCAGGGCTGGCACAGCTGCACAGAAAAGCTTCCCACTGCTCCTATGACGGCCCAAGGTTGAGAAAAGTCCCGTTTTTTCCATGAAATCCATGCTCAGGTGGAGATGGCTAGCAGTGGGCTCTGCCAGGTGGCTGCATCAGCCTGCTCTGAGGCACTGCCCCCCGTGAATTCAGCACAGAGCCCCGTTCATCTGGGCTCCAACTCCACAGTTTGCCGTGAGACAGGGACAGAGCAGCTTGGGTGTGATCCTGGTTGTGCTGGTCCTTCCTGGGATGCCTTCCAAGTGTCCCAGGGTGCAGCTGTGTGAGCACACCATTCTTGCTTTCAGGAGCTAGGAGTGAGGATGGCACGAGGAGTTTTCTCACGTTTTGCTGGGTGGTTTATCAGAGCGTGACGGTTGAGCATTGGCCCGGCCTCTGCTGTGCACGTGCTTTTTGGGGTTTGTTTTCAGCAGCCAGCATGCTGGCCGAGGCTTCTCTGTGTTGCTGGCATTCAAGATCACTGGCTCCTCAGCTGGAGAGAGACAAAATACCCAACTTTTTCAGCAGGAGCAGTGTTTGCTCTGCGAGCCCTTGTTTTCTGAGAAGGTACCATTGTGCTCAGTGTTGGGAACAGGAGTGTCTCATAGCTTTGATCACACAGACCCCAATCCACTTTGATGCTGCCCCTAGTTATCCAGATTTATCTCTCAGGTGGAAGCTGAGCACCCTTTTGTAGGCTGTATGTGGTTTGGGAATGGGAATGCAGTTCCATAAGCCCTCAGTGGCAGGCCTCTGGCTTGCTGTGAGCACAAAGGTATTCTGGAGAACTTTTAACTAAATGGGACTTTTTTCTGTCATAAAAGCCACCCATGTTTTGGTTTAAGTGAGTAAAGCCTAAATGGCTGGGCTTACTACTTCAGACAGTTTGGGACTGGGACCAGGTGGGGCTCTGCTACTCCCTGGCAAACTGATGCCTCCACTTGGCAAACCCCAGACTGCTGCCTGTAGTTGTTCCCAGTCACCCAGTCAGAGATTCTGCCTGGGAATGAGGAGTTCCTGCTGAGCAGGGTGATGGCAAACACTGCTGAGAGAGCCCTGGGACAGACCATGAGTGTAACATGCCCTCTCAGCAGTCAGTGTTGTCAGTGTCACTGTGCCTTGAGGAGGTTTTGGGGGTGGCAGTGCTGGTTGTGCTTCAGCTGGGGAATGTTTCCCTGGCTGCAAGGGCTGGGTTGTGTGTTGGTGCCAAGGTGGTTTCAGGTGAGGCTGAAATGGGTTGTCCCCAGATGCTTGCAGTGAGCTTGCAGGCTCTTGTGTTTGAAATCATGGTGGTGCAGGACCCTGAGGGTCTTTGCTTGGGTGCCTGAGAATATCAGGTCTGATGAAGAGAGACCAGAGCTCTTGCTATTCCTGCAGCTTCTGAAACTGGTAAGTGCTTAGCACATTTGAAACTCAGGCCATCTAGCTGCTGCAGTGTGGATTTCAGCTTATATTTAAGTACTGAAGATTGAAACTGTGGGTTTGGGCTGCATTTATCAGTGGATGCTGTTATTTATGTATCTTGGTTTTAAAGGAAATACCTTTGTAGTAGAAATGCTGCCTGACCAAAAAAAAAAAAAAGCCCAAAAAAATCCCCCTTGGTGAAATGATTATGTAAGCAAGTGAAATGGCATTCTAAAGCAAAAGTTTCTTTCCTGTTTGGAGACAGCGTGGCTGTTATTTTTTTTTTTTTTCTCTTTCCTGCTGTTTAACATTTTTTAAATCCTTTTGGTGAATATTTTTTGTATGGTAGGTATGAGAAATAGTTGTTTTTGCAATTTAAGTCCTTAAAGAGGTCATCAGCAGGCTGTGGGAGCTAGCAGGAGCCAGATATGAGTATTTGGGGCTGTAGCTGACCAAAGCAGCAGCACATGAGTGCATTTAAGTAATAATTAAGGTAAAAAAGAAACCCCAAAGAAACTCATGTAGCTGCTATTACTGCGGGAGCTCAGAGGATGCTCAGTACAGTCATCCTCTTAAGAATGTCTGGTTGCAGAGGGATTTGGGATCTTTTCCTGTTTCTCTGCCTCCAGGTCAGCTGTGGTGTGTGTCTGTCCCCAAGCCAAGGGAATCCATCTCCTCCTCAGGAGCTGCCGGGGTTACCTTGAGCTGCTGTTCCCAGAGGAGCGCAGGGCTGAGTCAGTGCTGCCTGCCCAGGGCTGTGACTCAGTGCTGTCCCCTCGAATGCACAGCCAGCCTGCTGCCAGCACAGCCAGGGTGTGCCTGTAACCTCATTCCAGAGCTGTCCTCTGTGAGTATCACCTGATACAGGGGTTTGGGAATGCCAGGCTGCTTTCCTCAGCTGTGTGTGTTGGTGGAAGTTGGTTGTTAGTAAGCTTTTTTTCTGTGTGATACTGAGCATCTGTGGAAGTGCCAGGGAGCTCTGAGACAAGAAGCTTCTCCTGTGTACAGGGTTGTGGTTTTGTCTTTGTGGGTTGTGTTCCTTCTTTACATTTTATTTTAACTTACTTATTTTTTAATTATTTTTTGAGATTTATGTGCTTGAGAGGATGGGTGCTTTGTTTTTCTTTTGGAGAAACGTGTCTTCCCTGATGCTCCAGGGTTAGGTCTCTTTGTCATTGAGAGCTGTCTGTACTTCTAACTCAGGATTGCTTCATAAAAAATGTCTTTATTGGGAACTCTGGCCATCTTCCTCTCTGCTTCTAAGCTCGATTTCCCATTGCCTGTCATCACACTGTTAGTGCCCTTGAATGAAATTGGTCAACACCTTGAAAAGTCCATCAGATTTGGCAAGAGAGTGGATTTGTCCCAGGTAAGTTCTGAGTTGTGTGAGCACAAGAATCTGTGAGGAAGGAAATCTCAGATGAGTGCTCTGCTGAAAGAAAAGCTGTTGCTGGAGTGCAGATATTATTTGACATCAGAGGAGCTCTGTGGCAGTGAGACAAACAGAAAATCAAGTTTCATAAGTAGTTCCAGTAAGAGGTAGGTCCTTATTTTCCTAAGCATCTCTTTTCCTTTGTGAAGGTGGAGAGGAGTGATCTAAGGAGCACTCTTGTATAATCATAGGTGATGGAAGGAAACAAAAGATTTAGGTACAGTCCCTCACCCTGCCCCTGGGGGCTGAAGCACGAGGGAGACAGAGTGAAGATTTTAAATTTCCCCATGAAGGCTCCTGCAGTTGTTTGGAATGATGTCCTTTTATAGGTGTAGGAAAGCACTGGGGTCAGGATTTTTCCACGCAGAGTGCTTTTGGCAGAGATGCAAAAGGAAGGGCTGCTCAGCAGATTGCAGAGGAATTTTTGGGTTTAGTTAATTTTAAAGAGATTGGAATAGAATGGAGTTCTTGGACCTAGGTAAGATGAAGATTATCCTGAGTATCCTCATTTGGAGAAAACATGTGAGGAATATACCATATTTTGAATTTAAAGTAGAAATCTTCCTCATTTGGGGGTGAGTTTGGTGCTGCATGGCAGAAGGTACTTTCTGATTACTTTCCTGCCTGGTGCTTTTGTTATTATGATACTTCAAAGTTGCATGAACAATTTTATGATGGGCCTTGGGTAAAATTGTGTGAGTACTATACCAATTTGTCAATTTATCTTTGTTCCAAACTCAGTTTACCAGTGGCTCCCCTTTCTGCTTTTAATTTTGTCATGTCAACTCTGAAAAGAGCTGAACTGTTTAAAATTTGATCAAAAAGAGAACAAGCATGTATGGTAAACAATAGTTTATTTCATTTGTCATGTGTAATGTGAATATGAAGTTTTTACATAGGAATTGTGAGGCAGCCTCAACCAGGAGTATTTTTTTCTCATTTAGTCTGTGTAGGTTTTGAGATTTGTAGAGATAGTTAATACTTGCCTCTGCCATCCTGAAGGCTTCTCCTGAAAGTGTTCAGTGTGTTTAAAATGAAGTTAATTTTGATTTAGGTTGATTTACTCAGCTCTTCAACTTTATTAGCAAATGAGCCTTTAAGGTTTCACTGCCTTTTTTGTTGCTTAGTTATGCTCTGATATTTGTCCATGGTCTACTGGAAAACTATTAGAGGCGAAAAATACCTTTGATTTCTTTCTTTAGATGCAGATTTTATAAAACCTTGTTTACAGAGGCCATTCTGTATCAAAATGTGTTTTAATTTTTCACCTCAAATAACTGAGCACAGATACCAAGTACTTAATAAAACAACTCTAAAACTCCTTAGATGGCTCCCAGTAAGAGCATAGTAGGATCTCTAATTAAAACATTCTGATCAAAAGCAGACTAAGATAACTCATTTTAATGCTGCTTTTGGCCTTAGAGTTGCCATGTTTTTCACAGCTAAAGGATCAGTGTTGGTATGTTCAAATATCTGAAAAATGAGAAGAATTAATATAAGCCAATGGCTGAACTGCACTTTGTTTGGGAGAAACTTGTAGTAAAGCTGGCTCTATAAGGGAACCAGGGTTATATCCCTCCTCCAGTGCCCAGGTTTTAAGGCTTGCTCTTGATATGCACAAGTAGCTCATTCTGGGAGATCAAAGGAGGAGGAGATAACTTCTTTTGTTAGGTGGTTACTCACTTTTATAACCCTGGTAGCCTTTGGTCAAGTTTATGCCTGCAAGGCACTTTACAGCATGGGTGTTTCCCAGAGGATGGAAATTACCAAGGTGTATTAAGTAGGGAGAGAACTCCTTCACGATAGCTTCTGAATCTGGAAGACAAATAGTGGCTTTCTCCCTTAAGTATTGGTAGTTTTGGTAGCTAAAACTTGTGAGCTGATTGAGCAGCACCTTTTGGATGCTGACTCTGTGCAGGTTTGCAGCCCTTGGACCTGCTGCCTGTGGAGTCTGCACAGTCTGGGTGTTGTTCACAGGTGTGGAGCCACAGGCAACTGCAGAGTCTTTATTCTCTGTTAAACCAGAGTCATCTTTTCCAGCTGGACTAGAGCATATTCCTGTTTTTTTTTTACCTGTAAGCTTCTCAGAACAGCTGTGTGGCACAATGCTTGCATTTTCTCAGCCATAGTGGCTTTGATGTCTTCTCTGGGGCTGTGCCCCCTCTCTTGGTTTAGAAGCACTTTTACAGGCAGCAAAGCCATCCTTCCAGTGCTGGCAGCAGATAGGCTTTCCTGGGATTTAATGTGTATTATACAGACCTTCTTGTAGTGATATTTTTACAGATGCTTTTTGTCTCCCGCCGCTCTCCAGTGCCAAGTGGTGCTCTGCAGTTTGATGTCATGTGATACTATGTTTTGATAACAAAGAGGAGCTGGAAATTAATGCTTAACTCAAACCAGTGATCCTGGCAGTTGTAGCTTGGGTGTGTATGCCAGTGTTTTAATTGGAGTTGGGAACATGCTTCTGACTCTACAAAAACATGTAGATATGGCACACAGGGACATAGCTTAGTGGTGGACCTGGTTAGACTCAATGGTCTTTGAGGTCTTTTCATCAAGACTTGATGTTTCCATGATTCTGTGACAGTCCTGCATGTCTCCACCTCTTGAGGTGGGAGAGCTTGCCCAGGCTCCCTTGAGGGAAGGGTGAGTGCAGAGATGAGCTCTAGGGGCATGTCCACTGCCTCTAAGTTTGTGATTGGATTGTGCTTCTGTCGCTAATGACTGTTCAGAGTTTGATTAATAAGAAGCTAAATTGGGACCCTTCACTGAATTAGCAGCTTTCAAGAACATGAGACAGAAAAGCACAGCTGATGCAAGCCAAAGCAGCAAGGTCTGCTTGGGAGTGTCTGCTGTGCTTTTGGCAAAGTACTGCCAAAGGGGTGCAGTCTCCCAGAAAAAGCTTTTGTGAAAATTGAGAAAATCCTGTCTTCATAATCTGCCACACAGGGGGGAATTGGTGGGAGCTCGAGCCCAGTAACTTTCCCCCTCTATTTCATAAGGACTGTCAGGTCCTTCTGTCAAATCCTCAAAATCTGGTTTTTCTCATGTCTTTGAAACTCTTGCAAAAATCTGTTATGTTAAATGCAACTCTGCTGTTTTCCATGAGGATGATAATGAGTTGGGAAAGCTTCCCATCTAGTGGAAAGGGTGCATTAATCTGGAAACCTTTGGGGCTAGTTTGTCCCTGTTTGATGCTTTTATATCCAAATTGATTTCCCCAGATCTCAGTGCTGACAAGTATGGATAACGAGGGATAGTGAGTACTACTGTAGCTCTGTCGGGTTTTTTTTCCTCTGATGCAGCCTAGTTTATCTTCTTTTATCCCCTGAAAGCTATTCTTAGTAAGTAGTTGTTTTTCTTGAATTAAATGAGTGAATAATCACTATTTCATTCACTGTCCTTACATATGTTTAAATATAGTATTAACCTAATCTTCTTACATGCTTTTCCTTCTGCTGCTCCTGAGTTCCTAAAGGAATCAGGTTCACTATTAGTAAGATCTATGAATGAACTTGCCTGGAAATGAAATAGTTCTTTTGAGCTTTGGCTTGTGTTTATTGCCAAGATGGTAATTTATTCATATATTTGGACAGCAGCATCGTTCTTCACGCACATAACTTCTGTGCTGTCAAGAGAACTTCTTCTGCGTGCAAATTCCTCAGATACAGTCTGTGAGATGGTTTTGGCTTTTTTTTCTTCCTGCTTGGAAGGGAAAACGATTGTTTGGTGGCAAACCTTTGGTTTTCCATTTGAGGAAGGAGGGAGGGAGCTCTCCGTGGTACCGAGCGGGGCCGGGGCCGCCGGGCTGCGGGTGCTTGCTGCCGCCGGGAGGGAGGCTCATCCTGCCCTCCTGGTCCTGGCACATCCTATATTCTATAGTCACATAAGATATTATAGAATTTATATTTCATAGATTTTTAATTATTAGTATCTATTATAGATTATTAGTATCTATTATAGATATAAACAACTTCAGTTAATATAGCTAGTGTTCCTGTAATGCTGTACTTTTGTTTCCTCTCATCGCTGTGTTTCAGATCACGATGGCTAGCTGGCTTTTTTTTGCAGCCCAGATAATACTCAGTGCTACTGGGTAGTATTCCCAACCCCTCTGCTTATTTTCCATCTCCTTTGGCCTCCTTGTGCACTTTTTCTCAGACAGAAGCTCAGTCAGGCTTCAGTCAGATTTCAGTCAGCAGCTCAGCTGAAGGTGGGCCATGACTCTTTTGGGGCCAGTTGCCCAGCCGGGGTATGAACACCCACAGCTTCTCTCAGTATCCGTGATGCCCTTGCTGGCTGTCAGCCTTTTTCAAGTTCAGGGTTCATAGAATAGCCAATGTTGGAAGGGACCCACAAGGATTGTTGAGTCCAACTCCTGGCCCTGCACAGGACAACCCCAAGAAGAGCTGTGGCTTGTTCTCCTTTCAATATGTTCTTTCTTCAGTCCTTTGTTCAGTAGATTTGCTTGCTTTTAAAGTTTGCTTTCCAGACTTAAGTGAGGTTCCCCGATAGCTGTGAGAACATTTTCTAAGTAACTGCTCTTGATGGCTTTCAGTGAATATGGAAGGAACTAGAAGTACATTTGATTATTGTAATAAAAGCTCTGTTGAGGAATATGGCTATTGACTGTGGCTCTCTTGCCAGAGTATCACCTGATCTGTAGGACAGCTTAGCTGAAGCAGGCTGCTTTTAAATCTAAAGAAAAACAGCCAATATTTTGAAGGTCATAGCTTTTAGAATGCTGTGGTAGAAAGTAGGGAAAGGAATTTTTCTTCTGGTAGCTTTCAGTGTAGCAGAGCTCCTCAGCATTACTTATGGCTTTGGCTTGGGTATTTTTACATCTGCCTGGGTCACAGACCTTCCTTGCTGTCTTCTGGTTTTTTTTCTTGCCTAGGTTTGGTATGTTGCTGTAGTCCAAATTGGACATAAATTTTAAAAATACAAAATAATACAAAAATTCTATTAATGGGTATTTTTGCATCCAGTGGTACATAAAATGCATACAAACACCTCTTGCTCCAGCAGTTGTCCTGGCAGCATTGCTAGTGAATACTACTTTAATATGTGTGGGGTAGGGTAGTTTTGAATAAATGACTTTTGGATCTATCTTAGGAGGCTGCTGATGTTCTTTTTGGAGGATTTCACCTCCAGAGCTAAGACTTGGTTTCTTGTAAAGTGCATGTTCACAGTGCATAGGTTATCCTTGAGAGAACAGCCAACTCCCTGTATTTCTGAATCAGTAGCTGCTTCTTTACTTCACAGAAAATGCATGCAGTATGTGCATATATTAAAAATGCATGCATATGTATAATATTTTATCTTCAGTACTTTGTCCAGAATAAAAACTTCAGTCTAAAAATAACTGCAGTAAAAGGTCACTAAATTAGGTTCATAATACAAATTCCACTCAACATGGAGTTTTTTTGGCAGGTGAACTGATACTCTTTGCTTCTGTGGCTGAGAGCTCTTAAGTGTTCTTCATGGTATTAAATGGCTCTTTCTCTCTGTGGTTTTCTTGTCCTGAACCTGAAGGAAATGTTATATCTTGAGTTATTTGCTCCCCTGGGTTGGTGTGCCAGGGGAACAGGGGATTTTCCATCCTCTTACCTGGAGCAGGTGCATCACAGGCTGTGCAGAAGTAGTGCTGGGCTCCTTGGTAATCTGCTGCTGTTTTAAAATCTTGGGGACCTCTGGTGGGGTCATCCTTGGACCTTATGCCTGTGCTGCTGTAGGTGTTGGGAGCAGCAGAGACAGAGGAGGGATGTGGAGGTGGTCCAGGAGCGTGTGTGCCCTGTGAGATGGGGAGGATGGCAGCAGGCATCTTGGGTGGCTCTACTTGTGCCTGGAGAGGAACTAACAGCTGAGCAGGGAAGACACAACTCTCTGGTGTCCAGCAAAATCACAGGCAAGGGATTTCTTCAGTCCTTCACCCATGTCCCAGGTGAAGGCTGGTGTGTCTTGGATTTGTCATTCTTCCTCTGCAGCTCCTGGCTGCGTGGTGGTGGCTGCTGCCTACCTGTGGCACATGTGGAAGGCTGACAGCTCTGCCCTTCTCCTGGGGCCACCCAGATATGCTTTCTGGAGGGCTGTAGAAGGATAGATGTGCTTGGGGCTAATCCAGTGTACTTGCTCTGCCAACATTTGCAGCATGTATCAATTCTGCCTGAAAAGCATAGACTGTTTCTTGCCTTTGATTCTGTACAGTGCTCCCTTCCAGGACTGATAATTGTTTCCCTTTTCTCCTGTATTTGTGCAGTCAGACTCTGATTTGTTCTTCTTGACTGAGCAGCTCTTTAGGGTACTTCTCTCAAGCTCCCTGTGCCATGTGTCACCCTGTAGTCTTTCTCTGTTTGCTTTCTGCTTTGCCATGATGCTGATTTGCAGGAGGCAGCAGAGTTGGGCAGGGTCATGTATGCACAGATTGCCCAGAGAAGCTGTGGCTGCCCCATCCCTGCATGTGTTCAAGGCCTGGTTGGACAGGGCTTGGAGCACCCTGGGATAGTTGAAGGTGTTTGATTTGGATTGAGATGAGCTTTAAGGTCCCTTCCAACCCAAACCAGGCTGGGATTCTATGATCTGGAACTTTCATCACTTATTCATTAATTCTTGCCCTCTAAACAGTTTGGGGTTTATCTTGCTAGGAGATTTTTTTGGGCTACTTTGTAAATAACTTAGTAGATAAAATAGGTGTAAGTATTTCAACTCCCATTTGTCTTGTTTCCTTTGGCTATCAAGAACAACTTTAATACTCAGCTTTTCAAGTAACCTGACATCATTTGTTGTTTATCAGTTTTTATCTGAACTCAAAAAGGCTAATGAAAATTAATGAATGAGTTAACCTCCCAACATCTCAGCCCTTGGGGGTACACATCAAAACTGTCTGATGTAGTTCTGAGCCTGGTCATGTCAGCATCTTCCCTCTCTCACTTTCCTCCTGCCCTATCCAAAATCTTCTGGGTGTTTTCCTTGCTTGTCTTGTCAAACTCTGGGATGTATTACAGTTTCTTGAATACAAAGGTGGCAAGTCCCATTTCTGCACAACGTGGCTGAAAAATGTCTAATATTCAGTGATGGCAAACACTCTGCCCACACACCCGAGCGGTGATGGCACTCAGATTTTACACTGTAAGTGTGGTTGGTGGTGGGGTTTTGTTTGGTTTGTTTTGGGTTTTTTTGGTCTTTATTTTTTTTGTTTCTTTAACATAAAGTAGCTTGATGTTGAATAGCTCAAGGAACTGCTCAGTAAGAGGCAGTTTGTGTCAGTCTTTTGTTAAAGAGATCCCTGACAGCCAGTTGCAGGCCAGATCCTGAGGAAGCTTTCCAGGATCTCAGAAGACTGGAGGGAAGTCAAGGTGCATCAAAAGTTAGCTTGAAGTTCTTCAAATCTGCTCATATTTTTTATAGTAGGAGAAATGCAGCAATGTGACTGTAAAAGGGAAATGTAACACCTTCATATTCTTAGAAGTCCAGCAGCTTGTTCTTCCTAAAACATTGCAGGGATGAGACAGATGTCAAAATCTTGGAAATCTCCACTGTGGAAATGCAGACTGTCAGTGAGACTTGAGTCACAAACATGGGGTGCTTCTAGTTTAGCTTGCTGCTGCCATGCTCCCTCTCTGGGACAGCCTCAGAGTGGGCCTGTGTGGAGAAGAAAACTCAGTTTAAGATGCTGCCACTGGTTTTTTGGCTCGCTGCTGCACTGGGACACTTGGTGTCTTTTCCTTGTCCTGTGTGGTGGGGTGAGAGCCACCATGTGCCCAGAGTCCTTGCTGTGGTCTGGTTCCATCCCTGCATTGCTCCTCTGCGGTCTCCAACTCTGCCCAGAGCACAAAATTAATATCCATAGAGAAGCAGCAAGAAAACAACTGACCTGGAAACATGTTTTCCAGCTAACCCAATCCTTTGTTGGGAAAACAGTGTGATTGAGGTTTCTTTCAGAGTCTTTTAACTTCCCTGTGCATGGAGTTCCTGTAAGGTGCAAGTTAAAGCTGAAGGAATAGGGAGCTCTAAAGCTCTTCCATGTTACTTGCATAACATTTATTTTTAAAATAATACTAAGCCTGGTAAAAAAGCTATTGGTGGGTGCATTTATGCAGTCCATGATTGTTTTTCCCCTGGTGTAGTTTGTGCTTTCTGGCATTTTATGCACAGCAGATGCAGTTTGTGCTGTATCTCCCATGGGAGAAGCTATTGGTGAGCTGCAGGCTGCTGGAGAATGGTTGGCATTGGGAGTCAAAGGATGAGCCCAAAATTCCCCCTCTGGGCTCCACCTGGAGTGGAGTGCAGGTTTGGGGTCCTCAGCACAAGAAAGACATGGGCCTGTTAGAGTGGGTCCAGAGGAGGCCTTGAGGGTGCTCCAAGGGTTGGAGCCTCTCTGCTCTGGAGACAGGCTGGGAGAGCTGGGGTGTTCAGCATGGAGAAGAGAAGACTCTGGGGGACCTTAGAGGCCCTTCCAGTGTGTAAAGGGGCTCCAAGAGAGCTGGAGAGGGCCTTCAGGCAAGGGCCTGGAGTGAAGGAGAAGGGGGAATGGCTTCCCATTGACAAAGGGCAGCATTAGATGGGATATTGGGAAGAAATTCTTGGCTCTGAGGGTGGAGAGGCCCTGATACAGGTCACCCAGAGAAACTGAGACAGCCCCATCTCTGGAAGTGTTCAAGGACATGTTGGACAGGGCTTGGAGCAGCCTGGGGTTGTGGGAGGTGTCTCTGCACTGGAAATTGTTCCCTACTGGTGGCAGGGGCTGGATGGTCAGCCTTCCAACCCAAACCATCTGAGACTGTATGAAATGTGCTCAATCAGTGATTGTGTTAAGCCTTGTTTCCAGCTTGTGCATTTTACCTTGGTGAGCACTTTTTCTGAAGTTGCAGCACCCTCTTCTACTGTTTTGACTTCATCTCAGGGCAATACTGCAGTCAAGTTGCCTCTGGTCAACAAAATGGAAGAAATTTGTTGTCTGGGCTGCATAAGATGTTTTTTCCTGCCATGATTTGTGTGTGGATATGTCTTTGCCTCTTGGATCTTAGCAGCAGGGCGGGTGGTTTAAATCTCTGTCATGTCACTTGTCTTCTGTCAGGTGCTGAGAGGTAACACTTGGCCTCTCAGTGTTCTGCTTTTAAATCCAGGAATAAATCACATTGGCTCTTGAGGCTGTAGCATGGTCTGGGAGCTCCCAGTGAAGGATGTATCACTTTAGGCGTGGCTTAGCATGCACACTTCATCCCACCACTGCTAATTCCCAGTCTGTCTCCCAGCTTTGTCAGCAATCTCTTGTTATTCCAGGAGGCTGGAGGCAGTGGCACAGCCATCCCAACCTGTTTTAAAAGCAGAGGTCTGGGTACAAAGTGCCTTGTTCTGGCTCTCCTAAAGCAATAAACTTCATTTAAGGACTGTGGAGAGTGACTTCCCAGGTACCAGCCAGAGAAGATACTCACACATCCTTAATGCACAGCATAATCTCATGGATTTGAACACTGTTAAACTGAGTGATAATTATTTGGCATCTTTTATTAAACATTGATTTCTGAGGCGTTTTTCTGAAGACTAATGCTAAGTACAAAATGTTCACATGCATCTAATCTTTGCCCTAGGGTGGGAGTAAGACTGAAAATAATCAAGTCTGCCTTGTTGTGAAGGCTGGAAAATATTGCTGCTGTTCAAAGGAAGAAAGATTTGCATTCCACTAGTAGGTGCTGCACATATGTAGAACAAGATTATTTTTTTTTTTTTGAATGTGTTGAGCTGAAAACCCTGGTTGATCACTGTAGCATTGAGAAGAGCTTTCAGCAGTTTTATCAAGTTGGTAAACTTGATAATTCCAGCACTGGAGCAGCATCTGCTCCAGTGTCAGAATTGGTCAGTGTGGTGGGATGGGTGGGTTGTCCTGTCTCTGCTGCTCCTGTAGCCTAAATTCTTGTCCACAATTGTCTGTAGTAAAAAATAACTTATTTTTCTTTTTTAGCTGTTGTCTAACAACTGCTAATACTGAACAGAGAAATTACAACTGACTTGTTGAATTCAGTTGCCTTTTAAAAGCTGCTGCTTAGTCTGGAGGTTGCACTTTTGGACTGTTACAGTTTGACTAATGTTTAAAGCAGCTAAATGAGTAATGTAAATATTTAAACACAAGCTATAGTGAAAACATCAACAACAAGATTAAAGCCTAAGCTCCCCTGAAGACATTTGTGGTAATTTTGCTCATGATTCCTTTGGCTTCAATCACATTCTCTTCTAAGGTATCTGCTCTTATACATGGGATGATCCTGTGAAAAGATGAGTGGCATTAAAAGCTTTGATTTTGAAATAATTTTGTTTCAGTATCAAAATTTATTATTGAGGCTTGAGGATGCCAAATGTACCAGTACCCCAGTGAATATATTTTTTCAAACATAGGAGATGGCAAAATTAAAAGTTAGAAGTGAAGAGTTTTTTGCTGATACAATGCAAATATATGAAACTATTTTTGGTGAGAGAATGTTTGAAAAATACTGTGTTTCTTCCTTAACATTTTTTTGATAACTGTGTGTTTTAGAGTAAATGATGAACATGGTTTTGTTTGTTTGCTGCAGTAAAAGCTTGGATAATACTTGATGGAGTAGCATTGTCTTTATTTTATCCATGGATTCCTGTTGCTTAATAGCTGCTGAATTTTCATAGCTTTTGAAGTGTCAGTGAACTTTGTTTCAGTGTCTTGTATACCTGTTTTTAAGTTCCAAAAGAGTTTGTTTTATATCAAGGGAAGGAGAAGCATTTGACAGCTTGTATTATGTATAAACTGTACTTCTTTTTCCAATTGCAGCATATATGTCCTTTTTTTCTAAACTTTTTTTTTTTCATTGCAGTGCTCAGTTGCTAGTCTTTCTTAATTTACTTCAGAATTTTAAATGAGCAGTTCAAAAGGGCTGTAGGGAGTGTGGGTTGGATTCGGGCTATTATTTGTTTAATTCAGACTGATAAACTGAAGTAAGTACATCATAGATGTCAAATTGTTTCTTCATATTTAGATGGAAAATGTTTTCAGAGGAGAAGCCAGTCCTGTAGTTGTGCTGTTGAACTGCCTTTTTAGTTTATGGCAGAGACTCATGACTTGGTGTGTGAAATAACATGTCATGTCACAATCACAGAATATCCTGACTTGGAAGGGACCCACAAGGATTGTGGAGTCTGACTCCTGGCCCTGCACAGGACACGCCAAGGATCCCACCATGTGCCTGAGTGCACTGTCCAAACACTTCTTAACCTCATGTCTTTCACTGGAGCCTCACACTATTGTTTTCTGGGATCAGGAACAAAGTCTTGCTTGAAAGCATCTCTCACGTTTCCTGAGTGACTTTTCCACAGGCAGATAGTGATAGGGTGAGGGGGAATGGTTTTAAACGAAGAGAGGAGAAATTTAGAGTAGGTGTTGGGAGGAAATTCTCTGTGAGGGTGGTGAGGCCCTGGTGCAGAGAAGCTGTGGCTGCCCCATCCCTGGAAGTGTCCAAGGCCAGGTTGGACAGGGCTTGGAGCAGCCTGGGACAGTGGAAGGTGTCTGTGCCCATGGCAGGACACTGTGTTGAGATTAGGGTCCTTCCAACCCAAACTGTTCTACACTGGATTTAACATACCTGTGGTTTTTGTCATGCATCAGCAGTTGAGATGCCTCAATTTAATTTTCTTAAAGTTCACATTTAATTTTCTTTTTCAACATGAGACAAGTAAAATAAATAGGAAAGTAAATACAGAAAGATTGGAAGTGGTGTTTTTGTTTATCCTGCCCATAGGGCTGGTGCTGAGTGACGAGTGCCTCCAGGTTGTTGCCTTGTGTTGGGGTGGCTTTTGCAGGTTTATGTCTTGAGGTGGTACCTCTGATGTCTGGTTTGATTCTCGTTGCCTTGAAATATTTTTAGCTGATCTTTAAAAAGTTAGTATTTGAAAATATTCCTAAATGGCCAGCATGTTGTGTTCTTCAGATGATTTTCAAGTATCCTTTGCTGCCCTGGGAGAAATCACTGACGTGTTTCTGAACTTTTTAGGGTAAACTAACTCACTAGTAAGGGACAAAATTGGTTTATTGAATTTTTTGTAAGGCAACAATATGGAGATGCTGTGGCAAAGTGCTGAGCTCCTAGAGGAGCCCCTTCTGGCAGGCTCTCCCTCCAGAAGGGGTTGGGGAAGCATGTCATGACTTGAACAAGCCCCAGAATAGCCATTTGCCACTGGACAGAGCCAGGTAGGACATGCTGAAAATCAGAGCTTTGTTCCTGGCTTTTATAACATAGTGAGTGGTATTTCCCTTTCTTTGCTGTTTAGAATTTTTACTGGTTATAAGGTGTTACAAGTCTCAGTTTTTCCTCCACCTGTCTTTACTCCTCACAGTATAAAGAAAAGAATTACAAATATAAGGTTTTTTTTCCTAGTTCTTAACCCTGGCTGGTTCTTTCTCTGTAAAACTCACTGCAGCTGTCAATATGTAAGGACTTTTGGTACTCAGTGGTAAAGTCTCAATTTTCATGGATTGTTTTAGTTTGTTAGGGAATTACTGACTGGAGTAATGTGTATAAGGAAGATAATGTGAAACCTAAATTAACTCAAGGATATACTATTATAAAGACTATTAGGAGTGTGTTTTCTCAGGATTAATTGTAATTTTAAATAATGCTCACATAGGAAGAGTATTATCAAAATCTTGTTTTTAAAATACATTTTTGGTGGTTGTTGCCACAAATACAGGATTTTCCCATCACACCTAATTTATAGCTCAATTCCAAGAGTTTGGAAGTTTTTATTGTGGATATGGGAGCACTAGGTTGGGACTTTGACTCTGAACTCAGTATTCTGGGCATTTTTCCTGCTTTATACTAAGACCAATGTAGTATTTACATTTATCTTTTTATTTTTATTGGAAAATGCCACTATCAAGTGTTGAAATTGAAATGTCTTAAAAGCTGGGATCAGATCAATGCAATATGCTAGTTTATGGACTTCAAATATGATGTCAGCTCCCTTTTTGACCAGACTAGTTTAAGAGATGTGCAGCCATCGGGTTGTGTTGTGTTAGCTGTGCTCTGTGTAGCTTGAATTCAGGATTCTGCAGGGTACCAGCACCCTCTCGTGGGCTGTGTGATTGTGATTTTTGGAACTGTTTTAGAATAGTCTTATCTTCACATTGGTACGGCCCCATCAGTATTTTTTTACAACTAGGAGGTTGTCTGTTAAATTAAAGCTGTCTGTTCCTGGTCCAACACCTGTGCTTATGTGTGGAAATAAAACTGCTCACAGCATCCCTGTTATCCTGTATCCTCCTTAGAATCAGAATCACAAAATGCTTTGGGTTGGAAGAGACCTTGAGAATGGGGGTGTGTGTGTTTTACCCTACATCTGCCAGCTGTTTTCCACCCCACTGCTGGTAGTTGAGGGATTTTCCTCTTTTGCAGGAGAATGCAGTCTAATGTCAGTGGGATCAAGAAAGTGGTGTTTGGAAAGGGGGTTGTTCTATGAGGGGCCTTTTATGTGGATTAAAATCACTCCCTAAAAATAAAACCTGAATATCTAAATTAAAAAAAAAACAAAACTAACAAGATGAGAACTCTGGATTTGTTTTCAGGATAAGTTGGCTGTGATAGCTCAGATGTTTATTTCAGTTTTACATCATTATTTACCACATTTTTGCTGACCCTCTCTCCTAGAGAGTGCAGAGATTGCAGATTGGGCTCTGCTGCATAACTGCTTGTACCTTAGGGATGTTTCTTCTGAAACAGTATTAGGCATCCTGAGTCTTAATTTCTTGTTTTAATTATTTTTTTCCAACCAAGAATGTCCAGAATGGTTTTTGCTAGGGTAACAAAAGACTTGGCTCTGGGACTGTGTATCTGTAATATGGGCTATTCATTTTTAGATAATCAGAAATGTGTCCCTTTTTAAGGTCAGGGGTTGCTATTTGTAATGCACAAATTTTTAAAGAACCAAGCAATTGACTGGATTTCCTCTTCTTGCAGGTTGCAGAACCAGCATGTGTCTCCAATAGTTAAACAGGTAAGCACATTGTATTTGTAACCATGGAGCAGGATTGATGCATTTGGCTCATAACTTGGAGGAGGAGAAACTTCATCTTAATATATTTGAACCCTTATTTAGTGCTTTCTTGTTTTACCTATAGCTTTTATTTATGTTTGGACTGTAAATCCCTTCACAATTATCGGACCAGCAGCTTGAAAATAGACAGGATATTGGTTTATAATTTGATATTACAAAAACTTAGTTACCCTTCTGAGTGCAAATTTGTATCCAATGCATATTAATAAAGTAAATAGGCAGAGCTGGCATGTAGGATTTGAGAGTTTGCAGAGTGTTTGAGCAAAGCTTAATAACTGATTTTGGTGGGAAAAGAGGAAGTAAGCCCAAATTGTAAGTCTATCTCCTAATCCCAATTATCAGCCTACCTCTATGATTGGGGTTTTTTTTTTCATTTTATGAAACAGCTTCAAGATATCTGGGTTTCTTTTAATCTCCTTTAAAACTATTTTAGATTTTTCTTCCAATTAGCAATTATTTTCCTTAGCCCTGGATAGCTGTATCAATTATCTTTTAAATGATGTTGAAAATATTAATATTACTTACTGGGAGGTCTAGGCTGCTCACTTTTTCTCTCTGAATAGTTACAACTTTTGCCTTGTTAGCACATCATAAATACATTTCTGACAGTTACAGGTACTTGAGGAATCATTCAGAAAAATAAATAAGTTAAAAAATGAGATGTTCAGTCCTAACAGTAACCTGGTAAGAAGGTTAGAGACAAAGGAATAAATCTGCAAACTTCTTAAGTTATTTCTAATTGGGAGCAGAGCTCTAAACTTCCTTGGTTGAGGGAACAATAGATGCAACCTCAATTATTTCTGTAACAACAGATGGTGCTGTTGGAATGGATTTAATCATCTGAGGCATAGACTCCAAGCCAACCAATAAACTCCAGTATGAGGTTTATGTCAGAGCTCTTGGGGTTCCCAGTATGCAGCCAGGAGCTCTGGATCTGGAATTTGCTGTGCAGAGCAGCTTCTCAGGCTGTAGTTTAGCCCCTACTAATTCTAGCAGTTGATGCTAATTGATATTTGTTCTTGCTGAAGTACACAAATCTGAAAGGAAAACTGCTGTTGGCCTGTAATATTGTCCTTGTGCTTGAAAAATACCCAGCTTGCTTGTGGGAGCAAAAAATTTAAAAAAATCTTTAAAAGCACTTAAAAAATACAGTGTATGAGTATTTCTTCAAAGAATATGGAAAGTAAGCTGATAATGGGGGCCAAATCTATAAGTAAATGAGATTTTCAAGGATGTTTTGGTGCGTGGAGACTTTCATGTGATATCTATTTAAAAATTTATCATATGATAGGTGATGTATATAAATATACTTTATATCTGTAAAATAGGGGCTGCAGCATGGCCTCAAGCCTCCTGCTGCCAGGGAACCTGATGGGGAGGGACTAGAGATGCCACAGCTGCAGGGTCTCTAAGATGGGCTCACAAATCCTTCATCACAAAACTCCATCTATCACAAGTCATAAATCCATGGAATAATAGGCTTTGTTCCACTGGGCTAGCTGGCAGAGGGGAGGATTGAGGAGATGCTGAAGTTTTCCATCTGCTTTGCTGTGTTGCTTCTGATCTTGCTTGGGTTAGTTTACATCTGGGATTTGGGTGGAAGATGCTTGAGTTGCTTGGTGTCTCTGCATTCCTGGTTCAGGGATGCAGCTGAAATGGGAGTATTGGAGATGGGTAGGTCCTAAATTCCACCTGGGAACTGCTTTTTCTTTGGAGAGAAGGCAGCCCATTTTCTCCTTGATGCCTCAGTGGGTGTCAGATGTGTGAAACACAAGATGCTATGGGATTTGCTGCTTCCAGCACACACATTAACACTGAATGCCATAGTTGTGTTCTGTGTTCAGCATTTACTTCCTTGCACTTGGTTTTCAAACTGCTTTTGTCTAATCATGTGGACATTATAACATATTTAAGGATATTGAGTATTTAACTTCATACATACTACAGATTGGTTATTACAGGGTTGTTCAGCCTGGAGAAAACTCTGGGAGACCTCACTGTAACCTTCCAGTACCTAAAGGGGGCTTATAAAAAAGAGGGAGAGTGATTTTTCATGTGGACAGATAGTGATAAAAGAAGAAGAAATAGTTTTAAACTCTAAGAGCATAGATTTAGATTAGAAGTTAAAAGGAAATTGTTCTCTGTGAGGGTGGTGAGGCCCAGAGAAGCTGTGGCTTTCCCATCACTAGAGCTGTTCAAGAGCAGGTTGAATAGGGCTTGGAGCAACCTAGTCTAGTGGAAGGTGTCCCTGCCCATGGCAGGGGCTGGAAAGAGGTGAGCTTTAAGGTCCCTTCTAACTCAAACCACTGGTCTGTGATTTGGTTCTATGATATTTTTTATTTCCTAAAACTGTTGTTAATGTTACTTGTGCAGCAGGTGACCAAGTTTCTCTCCCAAGGGCACTGTGTGTGTTCTTTAGACAATAGTCAGATTTTAGAGTCCTTTTTCTCTCTTCAAAGCTGTCATCCTTCAAGGCCTTGTCTTAGGTCTCCTTCCTGAGTGTCATACCCCAGAGTCACTGCCTTGAGGAGCAGGGGTTGGTAGAGTTAGGAGCTGCTTTGGGGAGGGGAGCTACAAAAGTGACCTGAAGAAGTCTCTTTTCAGTCTTTACACCACATTTTGTGAATCAAATCTCTGACAGGTTAGGGCAGATAAAGTAATTATTAAAAGCAAAATCACTTTTGACTTCAGACAGCTAATGCAGCCCTCTTCTCCCAGAAGGAAGGAGAAATACACATTATTATGTATCTCAGTCTTGGCCATGCTGACAACAAGGTGGTAAAAATTGGAACAGCTGAAGGAATTATGGTAAAGAGCTTGGTAGTTGCACAGGCTGTTCTTTGCATTGTACAAATTGTGCTGTTTTCTCCAAGATTCAAAATGAATTCTCATCCCCCTAAGGTGTGTTTTTTCCCTTTCTCTCTTTGTCAGTGTTGCAGTTCCTTCAAAGAACTGCAGATCCCTCACCCTGTATGTCTGTGGTTTGTCACACGCAGCTTATTGTGTATTGAAATGTGAAACTTGACCTGAAACTGTTAATTAGCTTGCAGAACAGCACACCAAGCTAGGCACAGCACTAATTTGGGGAGTTGTTCTTTGATGGGACTCATTTCCTCCTGATCTTCTTAGTGGTGAACATGTGACTGTGGCATGAGTATTGCATTGGTGGCTTGTTCTTCCATGGTTGGTTCTTCTTTCGAAATTCAGTGTCAACTGAGTTCAAATGATCCTGTTGCTCTTTCTCTTTCTTCATTCTCAGAGAAATAGTGTCTAATAACATGGATGCTGAAGTAGAAATTCAGTTCCTTTGAAGTGGGGAAGTTTGAAGCTTTTAGTGCTTAAGCTTCAGACAAAAATAATTACAGTCACTCAGTCTCTGCTTTCCATCAGAGTCTGGAGATGTAAAAGCTGTTTTCTGGGATCTGGGGAATGAGTGCCAGCAGGTAGAGCTCCCTGTTAGCACATCAGCCCAGTTCCAGTGGTGAGCTGGAGCACGTTGGGTTTCATTAGTGAAGTACTCCTATTTTAAGATGCCAGTGGCAATGTTTTTCAAAACATGCCAGCCTGGATAGTTGTCAAAATATCATGGTGCATGTAAGTCATCTAGCAGAGATCATCTAGATTCTCATGTGCTGTGTTCCTGATGTACTGAGAAATAAAGGTCTGAGAGCAGCTGGAGGTGACAGGTCAGAGAAGTCTCATCACTGCAGTAACAGACTCAAGAAACCTGTGGAGCTTGTCCCTGCAGGCATTCCCTGCTGGAAAGTGCTTTTTTGTCCTGTGAGTTGGAATCTGAGGGCAGGATTAAAGGATAGCTGCAACCCTCAGCCTGTGCTGATGATCTGTAGGATCTACAGGATCAACATATGTTTGTTGGTCACTCAAATGGGGAAACAGGATGATACCACATTATCCCATAATGTCACATGTTACTTTTTAGTTTATGAAAAAGCTGGAAAATACCACAGGTAATGTTGACAATGGGAGGCCTTTTGGTCAGGCCTGATAGAAACCTTTGTATGGAAAATCTGTGACTGAAATATATTTGAGATTGGCATATTTATGTATTCCTGCTATTTCCAACTACATTCTGTGCCTTTTGAGGCAGTGTATGAAATGGGAACATGAGAAACATTTGTAAAAGATGCTGGAAGCATCTTGTTTCATGCACCAGGCTGTATAAATATTTCCTTGCTTATGTGTCTCCTTGTTTCTGAGCTACAAGACTGAAGAATTGCCCTCCTTTATTAATAACAAAATAAAATTAATTGTGCCTTTCCATGCCTAGGAGTAAGGATGCCTTTGATGTAGTCCTTCTCAGAGAACTGTCTTTCCTTGCCCCTTCTGTGTGACAAAGGGTTAATTGTCACATGTGCCTCTGGCAGTGGGTAAGGGTGAGCTGCATCCTCTGCTCATCTTTGTTCCCTGGACTGTGCATCAGCGCACTGCAGGCTTCCAGGGGCTGGATAGAGGAAGCCCAGGGATAACCCTCCTTTTGGGAATACATTGCTCCTTTTTTGGGAGGGGGTGGTGGGTGGCACAGGTGGTAGGGGGTGCATGGCATCATGTCAAGCCCAGGCTCTGGGCATGGGGAACCTCTGCAGCGTGGCCACTGGAAGCGCAGGAGGGCGAAGAGATCTGAGAGGAAAGGTAGGGCTTAAATTGCTGCATTTAAATGTTGGAACAAAGGAGTTGGTGGAGGGGTGGTGGTGGTGGTCTTGTAAATGTAGTTTTCAGGTGAGGTTTGAACCCCTTTGCTAAGTGCAGCTTCAGTGTTTGCACTTTGGGTTCATAAGAAATCCAGTTTGTCAGAAATACTTTGAGCAAGATCCATTTCCCAGTGTTTTATTTCACTTGACTTTCCAAGTTTGGAGGGAGAGGACTTTTTAACAAATATGAAACTTCTCCAGAATGCAGCTTTCTGACTTACACTGTTTTCTGATAGTTCTGTGATATCGCTCAGGTTAATGGGATTTTTTCCATATATGCCATTCACTGAATCCAAAGTGTTGTTAGCTGCTAAATTTCCCTTTCATAACATTAAGGTTTTCTCTCAGTAATGAGGATAAACCAAGATCACTCTTAAGGTCTTTCACAACTCTTTTCTGCGTGCAGTCGATACCTAGGATATTGAAACAGAAGAAATGCAGGTTATCTCTAAGTCCCCATGTGCTGTGTACTTGCTATAACTGACATTTACCTAAAAGTCTCTTAAGTAGTCTCCTGTGGAAAGAAAGGCAAATTCTGTTGTGTTGGCTGCTGCATTTTTAAATATTTCTGATGTTCTTTCTATCTTTGGAAATATTCTGCAGGAATTAAAGACTTTAAAACCAGGAGAGGATTAAAAGTGTACTTTTTCCTGGCTCCACTTAAATCAGCATTTAGATACTGTTTTCCTGTTTGATATGGCTGGCTTTTAATGCATCTAGGAAAAATAAGTTTTTTGTAGTCAGAACATTTCAGGGTGTGCTGCTGTGGAGAATCCCTTGGCTTCAGTGAGTGAATTTAGGTAAGAGCTGGGTGGAGGTTTGTTGCTCTGTGTTATGAACAAAAAAACTCCCCTCTGTTACACCAGCATAGTGCAGTCAAACACTTAATTTATTTTTTCAGTATACCTGAGAAAAATACACCTGTAGCCATGGAGCTGGCTTCTGCCACAGCCCCATTCCACACAGAACCTGCTGTAAATACACTGACCCAAATCACTTTGTATTTATGGCACTTAGTCCTTACTGCTGTTTTTGAAAGCTTTGTAAATCTCTGAACAGCAATTAAGCTTTTTCCTTTATTCTTACATTTTTCTTCTCAAATAAAGGTTTCTTCCAGTGCTGAGAATGTTACTGTGGTTGTGTCCCTTATCCCATAGCAGGATTTTAGGAATGAAACTCGGGAGTTGATCATACATACTTGGTGTCCAAGGCAGATGCACATCTTCAGTGAAGTTCTTTTGGAAGGTTTCCTTGTTCAGATGCCACTGACCATTACCCAACCTCGTGTGGAGTCTTTGTGTCTGTAGGACCTGAGATGTCCCTGGATGTCAGTTGCTAAACAGGTTATTTACAGGCAGAGAATGTGTTTATTTGTGAAGTTTTGCTGCTTGAATAAAAGTTTGGAAGGTCAAAGAAGCCAGAAATGCTGTTGCTTCTTCAAAGTGAAAGGATAACCAAATCACTAATGATTGCAGATGTAATCAAGCATGCCTTGGCCAGAGAGGAAACTTTTTTTGTAGTGAGCAGCCTGGGCTCAGAGTCCATTTGGTGAAAACATCTCTCCTCTCTTTCTGAGGGCATACACAGGTCCTATTTTTATGGAAGGAACTTTAAAAACCTTTTTTCTTTTTATAAAATCCTCTACCTTTGAAAGCCAGATGGAAAAAAAAAAAAAAAAAAAAAAAATCCATGGATTACAGTGGGAGGAAGTTTGGAAGATAGATGTGTGTACAGAGTACTGAGTTCATTCTCTCTGCCCAGCTCAGTACTGTCCCCTACACATTATTCACAGAACTGTAGAATGTTAAGGGATTGGAATGTACCTTGCAGATCATGCAGTCCCACCTGTGGGCAGGGACACACACCTCCCACTACACCAGGTTGCTCAAGGTCTTATCCAGCCTGGCTTTGAACAGCACTGGGGTTGGGGCATCCACAACATTTCATACTCTTTAAATATCTGATTCATTCTCTTCCAAGTATTTTTGATTTGAAGTGGGTGGTTGTTAGAAATTAGTTGTAATGGAAATCAGTTGTATAAAACACACACAGTCTTGTAGTGCTTAGAGTGAGGGAGGCTTAGCTTGGGGAAGTGGGATGGAATCACCATCCCTGGAATTGGTCAGGAAACAGACAGACATGGCATTTCATGCTTTGGTTCAGTGGACATGCTCATATTCAGTCAAGAGTGGACTTGATCTTGAAGGTCTTGAAGTTAGTGGTTTGTGACTCTTATGTTCTTCACCAGAGTGATCTGCTGGTGCAGTTGTGGGGACTGGAGGGAGCAGCTGAACGCTGCTAACTGTAGTCATACATTTTTTTACAGAGAAAGGATTGGAAATAAAAGGTGATCATTTTTCATATGCCAAGAGTAGTCTAACTCTTAAACACACGTGGTTAAAGCTTAAAACAGAGAGCTTAGTGTGATTTGGCTGCAGTAACACTGAAGGATTGCATCTCTTAGGTGCCTTAGGGCTCTTCTGTCAACTTTCCTTTGCTGTTTATCTTCCTCGATGCTTTCAGAATCTGTTTCAGCACAGTTACTGAAATGATTAAAAAAAAAAAGCAAGTAGAGTTTCTGTTTGCCTCTGCTTTTAGCTGACAGGAGCTTGCCTTTTTTCTCCTTCAGGCTGTGGGTGTGTTTCAGAGCCCAGGCTGATAACCCAGCTCCTCGGGAGGGTTTGTGCATGGTGTGGAAGTGTGGGGCAGCTCTACATCCTTTTTCACTTCTAGCTTGGCTCAAGGAGCTCACTGATCTCCTTGGCAGAAGTTAAACCAGGAATTTGTCAAGTCCTTAGTCCTTGAGTACAAAGTGGTGCTGCAGGAGTTAAGTGGAGCTGGTGTGATGTGCTAATTAAGGTGATAATTATTTACAAGTCCTGTTAATTACAGTCCACCACTTTCCTCTTGTTACAGTGGGGTGTGCTGATGTTGTGTAATGCGAACTGTCTCAGGGGTTGGGCACAAGGGGTTACAAGTAGATGGGGTGACATCAGGTCAGTCACTAGGGGGGGTCCACAGGGCTCTATTCTTGTCCCTGTGCTCTTCAACATCTTCATAAACAGCCTGGAATCAGGAATCAAAGGAATACTAAATAGGTTTGCTGCTGATACGAAACTGGAAGGAGCTGTTGACTCCCTGGAGAGCAGAGGGGCCCTATAGAGAGACCTTGATGAATTTGAGGGCTGGGCAGTCACCAATCATAAGAAGTTTATTGACAAGGGCAAGTGCTGGATTCTGAGGTAGGGCAACCCTGGCTGTGTGTGTGGACCAGGACATGAGAGGAATGAGAGGCTGGAGAGCAGTGCTGTGGAAAGGGACCTGTGGGGTCCTGTGTGATGGCAAGTTGAGCAGGAGTCAGCAGTTCCCTGGCAGCCAGGAGGGACATCAGGCAACAGCATCCCCAGCTAGGTAAGGGAGGAGATTGTCCTACTTTGCTCTGGGCTGGCATGGCCTCACCTTGAGTCCCAGGGACAGTCTTGAGCACTACTAATGTAAAAAAGACATGAAGCTATTAGAGTTTGTCCAAAGGGGTCTGTGAAGAAAGTGAAGAGTCTGGAGGGGAAGCCATAGGAGGAGCAGCTGAGAGCACTTGCCTTGTTCAGCCTGGAGGAGACTGTGGGGAGACCTCATTGTGGTCTTCATCATCCCACTCTGGCCTTTGGCAGATTGGGGCTGCATCTTTCAGTCACTGATGAACATTTCAGTTTTAGGAGGGGTCTTTGGTCAGGATTTACCCAAACAACCCAATGCTAAGCCAGGGCCTGGGCTGCTGCTTTTAAAGGATGTTTAAAACTTATTAACAATAAGTTTTAAACCAATAAGTTGGTACTTTAAAGCCTAAATATCCACCTCCCTGTTTTCCAGACAGAAGCCGTCTCCGCCAGCCAAGAAACCAGCAAAGATATTTCACAATGGATGTAGATGATGAAGAAAACATGAGTAAGATGTGTTTATTTACATAGTAATAAACTCTCTAATAGTTTCTGAAAGTAATTTTTTTCTCCCAAGCACAGGAGCAACTGCAAAGAATCTTCAGGTGCAGAAATGAAGATACTTCAAAATGCAGTGAAGAAAAGTGAATTGGAACATTTGCATTAACAGTGTTTTTAATATGCTAATATAGTTATACCTTCTGTATTATACTTTATACCTTGTATTTTTCTTACAACAGCTGAATAATCAAAATATTTCCCTGTCTTGAACCAACAGTGAAGAAGGGAGGGATAATATCAGTAGTGCCCATGCCAAGGATGAAGTACCAGTAAGGAGTGAGGGGTGAGATGAAGGGGATGGAGTTGAAGAGTATAATGTAAAGGAGGGAAAGCACAAAAGGAGAAAGGAAAGAAAGGAGGAACTGGAAAAGCTCTGTGCAGATCTCACATGGGCTGATTATTTTCTTTAGACGCTGATTGTCCCAACCCTGAGCTACTGAATTATTAAAGTGATTTTAAAGCACAAAAATAGTCATTTAAAGTGATCATCTTGATGTGTGCTTGATGCAGCCAAGTGTGTGAGACTCCTAACTCTGGGTTATAATTCAGGTCCAATAACTTATGAGAAAAGTATTCTCATTGAACTGTTCTAAAATATTTTTACTGTTGTTTGCCTTTCAGCTGTCTCTTTTTTTTCTGTGACTGAGAGAATTGTTCTGTTGCTGCTGTGCTGTGGCTGACTGTAAATAATTGTACATTATGTTATAACAAATGTGTTTCTTTTTCCCCCAAGTGACCCTGGCTAAAGAGTGCATCTGGCAAAGGTGACAAAGCCCAGCACTGGCTTTGGAGCAGAAGAGTTGTAGTTCAGTCTGGAGGAATTACAGAACAATTTTAGAGGGAGATGAGGAAGTTAGATCATTATGTTAAAATAAGCCAATCAAACCCTAAACAAACATCCTCCCCCCAAAAAACCCAAAACCGAAGCGAAAATTATTACCTGAAATAGAATTAATCTTTATTTTTTTTTTTTTAGTGAAACAGTGAATTCAACTGCAATATGCTTGGTATAATTTTCTTTTCCTTGACATATGAGAAATTACTTCACATGGATATTTTAACTGTTTCTAAAGGTGGCTTCCCTACGGAGGCCTTCAAATAGTGTAATTGGATAATTCTCATAATTTTTTGATAAAACATCCTTTTTCTCAATTATGGTACAGCTGAGCATGAATAGAAGGTGCCTTCCTGAGCTGTAGAAATATAATCTCTTTATAGGAGCATTCTTTAATTCTGTGTCATTAAAAAAAACCACTAAATTTTTGTATGCTTCTGGGTTTTTTTGTGTGTTAGTGCATCAATATGGGAAACCATTCAAGGAATTTGTTATTTTGTCAGGAGCTTGGCTCCATGGAGCTGTTTAGGGAATGCATTTGTATGACTTCAGTTTTGAGATGTCAGAACCTTTGCTGAGCCCATTTCATATGAAGTGCAAGATGAACTTCCTTTGTGTGCCCATGCCAACATCATGAATTTGAAATGTTAAATCATCTGATTTGGGGGGGGGTCAGAAATCAAAGTTGAATTTCTTAAGTCTTTTGCTTTGACTTGTGCAGAGATATATTTTTTAACTTTTTATCTCTCTTTACTTTGATATCTCTTAAAATTTTGAAGTGGCATGTTAGAAGCTGCCTATTAAATTTTTTATTATTTTATGTAACTGCTTTTGGAGAAAGGTTCTTAAAGGGAAGGAAGGTGGGCTATGCAGTCTTTGTAGCCTATGGTTGCATAAGAAGAATTCCTCTGCAGAAACCAGAGTTAAGATGATTTTTTCTTTTGTTCAGATGAAATATAAGATAGTGATGATGTTTTACATTAATAAATTAATATCCCTGAGAAAACAGTGTTTCAGACTTCAATTTTTAGTGTTTTCCTTCTTTACCCTTTGGTCATAGAGACCCTACAAGATATTTGGGGAAAGAGATGGTCATTTAGAGTGTTTTTATTTGTTTTTTGTTGTTTTGCATGGCTGGTGTATTTGCAGCATTCTGAACACTTGGAACACAAGCATGTGACTCTCCTGACCTTTTTCTAAAATTTGCTCCTTTTTCTAAAAGATGTTCTGAAGAGGGCATGTGGATTTTTCTGCCTGTTTTTAAATGAAAAAAAATGACTCGTTTGGAATTTCCCCAGGCCACTAAATGAGAGCAGCAGTATAAGGGGTAGCTAGAACCATCTTTTGGTTCAGTTAAGAGCCATCTAAATTTAATTAATTGTGTTCCAGATCAGATAGAGCAGGGGGAGTGTTGTCTTTCAGCAAGCAGGTAATGGGAGGTCCCCAATGGATAAAGCATCTTAATGGCAGACACTTTTTAATTACAGGGAATAAACCCAAAAATAAACCAGCACGTCTAGACAAAAGATTTATTTCTTTACTGGTATGAAAAATTCCCCATGCCTTTTTCCTGCTTTGAGTTTTCTTGGGTTTGTAAGTGCTCAGATGAAATCTGGGGAACAGAACTGTGCTTCTGCTGAAGATGTCGGTGTCAGCTATGTTTTTTACTAACGTGGCCTCCAGATATTTTTAATGATTAGAAAATACACCAATCTCATGAAAAATACCCAGTTTTTAAATCATGGGTTGTATGAATGTTTGAGAAAACAGGATCTCAGTCATCAAGTGTTAATGTATGTGTTCATGCTGCTTTAAAGCCTTAAATACACAGCAGATGTGGTGGACTTCAAAGGGCTCTCTAAAACATTCCTTCCTTGAGGAATTAAATTTAAAGATTGGAAATATTAGAGATTTCTGTAAAATCATGCACAACATGGAGTGTTTAGTATTAGAATCTTCAAACTTTAAAAAATAGCAAATAAACCCCAGTAGATGCAGTAAGATGAGAAGGCGGAGGAGGATCAAAGAAAGAAGTGGGAGATGTTTTCATGCCATTTGTGATGAAGTGGTGAAGCACCTTGCTCAGGACATTGTGGATGCCATGGGTCTATGGGTCTTTTAAAAGCCATTAGAAAATGTCTTTTGGGGAAAAAAGCAGATGTGGCTCCCTGTCATGATCTCTGGGAGAGCCCAGAGCTGCGAGGCTGCCTTGGAGAGGGTCACTTATGTCCCTGGGAGGACACTTGTGTGTCCTTATGCTGGTGTGATGCCCTCTCCTGGCATCTCTTGGTGGCCCTGTCACATGTGGGGAACTGGGCAAGGTGAGGAAGAGCCAGGAGGGCCATTCCTAACTTCCCTGGAAGGGTGGCATGCCTGGAAAAGGCATCCAGGGAGAGGCTGTGCTGAAGGAGTTACTCCATGTAACTCCAAGATGAGAGGTGACATCTCTGACTTGAACAGGCTGTGTTTTGACTAATCTTCCCAAGCCCTCCAGTAATTAGAGGGCCTCAGCACTGCTGGGCTGGACAGGCTGACAGAAAGGACCAAAAGCACACCTTCACCCTTGAGAGAGGGAGGGAGCTTTCCTTGCAGTGCAGAGACTCTGTGGGTTGAAACAAGCATGGGTCCTTTTGGTTTGCACAGAAAGTCTTTTACTTTACAAACTTGCATTTGGATCAGCTCCACAGTTACCTCCTTTCCTGGTGTCTTGGTCTGACTCAGCATCAGCTCCCTACGTTCTTCCTCTCCAAGTTTCTTTCACCCTGCGGGTTCTCCAAAGCTAACAAAGCCTAGTAGCTCTCAGGCAAGGAGTAGTTTTCTTCCCTTCTCTCTTAATGAGACAAGGTAAGCCTGCAAGTTTATTTCCTGCTCCCTACAAGTCCCTCCTCTCTGTCAGGACATTGTTTCCCCTGCCTGATGGAGTTCCTCCAGCTGACATGCTTACATGGAAAAGTTTTTCATGTTCAGCTAAAGTCTGTTCAACTCCTGTTTTTCTCTACAGGCACTGGTAGTGGTTTTCATGTAAAAAGAAGTGAAACCAGAGACCATTAATTAGTGTTAACTCAGTGATTTCTGTTTAGCCTGAAAATCTTGCTGGTTTATGACAAATACCTGGTGCCACCAGTAAGGGCAGTTTTTTAGATGAGATGTAAGAAACTCACTGTAAGGAAAGATTTTAAAATTTCCTCCATTGTCCTTAGATTCCTCCACCATAACTATATATTTTTATAAAGAATATATGCATGAACACTGTGTACTGACAGTTGTGGCCCTATAGCCCTCATTCTCCAGGCAGTATTTGTTGCTGAACAAGAGATACTTGATTAAATGTAGCAGATTTCCAGCAATGACATGCTTCAGAATTTTGATTCTTGACCGAATTTAATTGACTTAATTGCATGATCAGTACTGTACAATTCTTTGTTGTGCTGCTGTGATTTAACAAAATGTGTTCCTACTTTGGCTATTTTTTTTGATCTTTTTTTTTTTTCTTCCTTTTTTTCTCTTCGAGCACCGAAAGGAGTAACCTATCGAGCTTTTGCTGGAGGATGTTATAAATGAAAATTTAGTAACCATTCCATCAGCTTTGTAATCTGGGTGAAGTGATGTGTGCATGGTAGGGGATTTTCAGGGAAGACTGAAAGCATGACTGGAATTTGTCACTGTGAAAGAGAGCTTCCACCTGGTTTGCTCTAATTTCAATGACCGTTTACCACCTTTAGTCAGTGTAGATGTAATACAGATATATTGATGTTTTGGAACAGGAGGGTTAAAAATACTTGGTTACATTTGCTTTTTCATTCACAAATGCCAGTAGAAAGTAGAAATAGTTAATTTCCTTAGTTTCTTTATCAGGGTGAAAATGAGGTCTTTGAACTTATAGCAAATTCAATTCCTTATATATAGCTCTGACATATCATTACCCCAACTTAATTTTTGAAAACAAATCATTACATTAATATTATATTGTCTTCCCTGCCCTCCCATTAAAATATTATCAAAGTGAGTGTGCAGCTTTTGTCACACTTCTATTCTACGTAGCCTTAGAGAAGCTCTCTAGTGATTTTTGGGTTTGTAACTCCATGACAGCAGTTTCCTTGACAAGGAATTATGCTTGTAAATGATGAATTAGAGATTTTTTTTTAATAGAAGACTGTGTGGAAATATATGGATATATGGTCTTATAGTCCTGCTGGCACAGTGGGCAGCTGTAGTTCCTGAGAAAATTGGGATGAGGGGAAATGAATGTTTAGAAAAGGCATAAAAAAACCCACTGAATTTGAAAAATATGGAATAGCTAAAGAGAAATGAAAGCATTCAAACACTCTTCAGTCATGGTGCCTACCAAAGAGCTGCCCAACTTTTCATTGCTCTGAACGAAGGTTTTACTTATGTAGTTTTTCAATTTAAGCAACTAAAATCACTGTGGGGAAAAAAGTGACATGACTAAACTGATAATAGAATAGAGTTAAATATCTGGCTCAGAGTTGTTTTCTTAGGCATCCATTTTTACTTTACTAATGGTAGTTGTTTGTTTTGTGGGCATATGTTGCTATAGCTTATATTGTTGATTTAAAGCATTTTTGAGGCTAAATATAACTTTGAAGTAAAAGTTTTGTTCCAGCATAATTAAAATGAAAAAAAAAAGTTGTAGTGATTTTTTTGCTGTGCAGTTGTATCAGGTGTGTGGTTCGAAGATTGAGTGTGTTATTTCTTGAATTATTGAGAGGTTGTGTTACATTACCATCATCTCCAGTTGCATTGCAAAAATATTTAACCTGTGAGCACACATCACTTAACCAGTTACAAAGAGAGATAAAGGAATCTATAAATTTTGCATTTACAAGATCCTGCACCGAAGGCATTGTAAGTTACTCTTTCTGGGCACCGCAGGTTCCAGCAGCACCGACATTAAAGAAAACCGCAATGTGGACAACGTTCCCCCCAAGGACAGCGCCGGGCAGGCCCTTGGCGAGGGGACCCTGCTCTCCAACGGCGGTGGCAGCAGCAGCAGGAAGAGGCCTCTGGAGGAGGGCAACAACGGCCATTCCAAATTTCGCCCCAAGAAGAGGAAGAAAACGCCCGGCCCCGTTCTGCCAAAGAACGCGCTGATGCAGCTTAACGAGATCAAACCCGGTTTACAGTACAAACTCCTCTCCCAGACGGGGCCGGTCCACGCCCCCATGTTTGTGATGGCGGTGGAAGTCAATGGGCAGGTGTTTGAGGGGTCTGGCCCAACCAAAAAGAAAGCCAAGCTTCACGCTGCCGAGAAGGCCCTGCGCTCCTTCGTCCAGTTCCCAAACGCCTCGGAAGCCCACCTGGCCATGGGCAGGACTCTGTCGGTCAACACAGACTTCACATCTGACCAGGCCGATTTCCCCGACACCCTTTTCAACGGCTTTGAGACGCCGGTCCCTTCCGACGCTTCCTTCTACCTGGGCTCCAACGGGGACGGCTCCTTTGGCTCCGGCGGGGACTACGGCCTGCCCTCGTCTGCCGTGGCCGGCAGCCTTTCCCAGTCGCCTCTGCCCCCAGCCTCCCCCTACCCCACGGCCAGCGGGAAGAACCCCGTCATGATCCTCAACGAGCTGCGCCCCGGCCTGAAGTACGAGTTCCTCTCGGAGAGCGGGGAGAGCCACGCCAAGAACTTTGTCATGGCTGTGGCGGTGGACGGTCAGACTTTCGAAGGCTCGGGAAGGAACAAAAAGCTGGCAAAAGCTCGGGCCGCTCAGTCAGCCCTGGCATCCCTGTTTAACATGCAGCTGGACCAGACTCCATCTCGGCAGCCCATTCCCAGCGAGGGGCTCCAGTTACACTTGCCACAGGTGAGAAACCCTTTGGGTGTTGTGGATGGCTTTGGGTAAGGACCAAGAGGAGTCAAGTCGTGTGTGTTGAATCAGTTTGAACAGCATTTCTGCTTCTGTAGTGATGTGTCTATATATATATATATATATGTGTGTGTGTGTACGTATATCTATATTAGGTGATTTATACAGTTACAGCTTCTGACAGTTTGTATTCTCTTACACAGAGAAGAGGCTTTGTTTCTGATGTTTTCAGCCTTGATCCTGTTGTGTAAGAGAGCACCAGTGCCAGCTTGAATTACGGTTTGTGCTGGGGAAAGCTTGAATCACATCTTGCTCGTCTCAGGCAGCAAGACTTAGATGGAGTTCAAGTGAGAATTACTGCTTTAAGTGAAGCTATTATTTGATACAGCAGTTTTTGGCAGAGGAGAAAATCATTCTCTCCTGCAAACAGAAATTGTTGCGAGTCAAGGTCAGATTAAATGAGGCTGTTGCAACTGCCACTGATTTCCATGTGCATATATCCAGGATGTGTGGTTAAATGGCTCTCATCTGAAGGGTTGTGTTCTAGGCAAATTAATTAATATGCATATGGAAATTACTTAGGCAAGTAAATATGGCTAAGAAATAATTTAAATCAGATAGTGAAGTGGGGCAAGTATCCAACATACCGGACACAGATCAGAAATTTGAAGTCACTAGAATGGAGTAATTTTGAATTTTTTTTTAATGCAGAAAAATTCTCCCCTCTCTCCTAGTTTATGTTTCTTTCCAGTCTAACTAAACTAAAAGTTGTTTGACTGCTGTCTTTCTACTGCAGTATCTCTTGGGTCTTTTTAATGATACTATATGCCTATCTAAATTAGAATATTTGTCTGTGAATTCTTTTGCAACTTTCTGTTTATTATGAGAATTTCAAGGCTTTGACATTTTCTATCTCAAAACCATTGTTCTAGATTTCATTAAAATTCTAACATACTGTTCTGATTTGATAATGTGGGGTCAAAGAGTACAAGTAAATGTGACTATTTTGAGTACATTGTTTTCTCAAAATATATGGACATTATGCATATTTTAGAACGTCCTATATGGTTTCATTTTCATGTTGCACAATTACTGTGTTACTGATACATGTTTCCTTCATTTTCAAATCCAGGATCATGCTGGTTTGGGTAATTACAATTTCTTCAGTAGATTCAGTGATTTTAGACTGTGTTCTCTGCTTTTAAAAGTAGATTTGACCCCAGACACCAAAAAAATTTCACTGCTAGTAATTCATGTGTTTTTAGGTCTTGCATCAGTAAAATGGTGAAAACTGAAACTGGAAGAGGAAAGTGTGAAAAACCCAAGCTGAGCTGGGAAAAAGATGGTACATGGGTGCTGCCTCTTTTAGACCCTTTTTCAAGTAATTTTTTTATTCAGGGGCTTTTGATCAGCTTGTCATCAGGATGTCATCGAGCACTTCACTGTGTTGCTTTGCTTTGAATTATAATTAGCTGTTACTGGAATTACATTAGATCTTCTACATATTAGTGATTTTGGTCTGGTATGTATTTAATGAATTAGGCATTTGTGATGTTTTTAGGTCCTGCTTGATTATTCTTTTTTTAGAAGTCAATGAGTTGTTTAATTATTTTAGACATTGTTTACTGTGTAAAAAAGAGTGTTAAATTCAGAGATAATCCTAAAGTGGCTGAAATCACAAAAACTGGAGAGTGCAGGAATGATGTAAATGAGGATAGTATCTGATACAACCAGTTGAAAAAATAAAATGTTGATCGTGTTGGAAAAAATGAAAGCTAGAAATACATGAGGGGAGGAAAAATTCAAATACCAAGTGCTTAGGGGAAATAAAAGAAGTGCAGTGTGTTTTTGCCAGTGAAGATGTTAGAATTGACTGCCTGGGTGGCAGGTCCAAACCTGCCTGTTGCTCATTTGTGGTGAGAAGAATGGAATTGAGAGGAGAGATGTTCCCTGTGATGGTGGTGGTCATGAATGTGGCTGGATGTCTGTCTGTGACCCCATCAGAGCTGCAGGTGTTCCAAAGAGAGTTAAATGCAGAAACACAGGTGCAAAGTATCAAATGGTACAGAAGGGTTGCTGCAATCAAAAATAGATTGTTGTGCAATGGATGTGAGAATAATCTTATGGTCTGTACAGGGGGTTATTGAGGTGCTGATGCTGTGGTTCAATTCAAGCTTGTCTGCTTGCTCACAGCTTGGTCTGTTGTCAGGGATGAAGGAAGGTTCCCTGCAGTGAGGAACAGCTCTGTGCTGGGAAAGTGAGTTAAACTCAGGAACACACTCAACACGTGCCTCAGAGTGGGTAGAAATGTCCCGGTGAAAAACTCAGCAGTTGTGCATTTAGCACCTTGGCAGTGGGTGTGTTGGTATTGAACAGATTGACACACTTGCATTAGAGGGACTTGCCTCTCCAAAACCAAGAAAATATTTTTATGGTTAGCTCTGCTTTGTGAACTGATCCAAAGAAATCCTAGAATCACAAAATGGTTTGGGTTGTAAGAAACCTTAAAGATTATCTTGTTCCCACCCCCTGCCATGGGCACAGACACCTTCTGCTATCCCAGGTTGCTCCAAGCCATATCCAACCTGCCCTTGAGCACTTCCAGGGATGGGGCAGCCACAGCCTCTCAGTGCCATGGCCTCACCACCCTCAAAGGGAAGAATTCTTCCCAATATCCCATCTAATGCTGCCCTTTGTCAATGGGAAGCCTATCCCCTTCTCCTTCATTCCAGGCCCTTGCCTGAAGTCCCCCTCCAGCTCTCTTGGAGCCCCTTCAGGCACAGGAAGGGCCTCTAAGGTCTCCCTTGATCCTTCTCTCCTCCAGGTGAACACCCCAGCTCTCCCAGCCTGTCTCCAGAGCAGAGGGGCGCCAGCTCTTGGAACATCTTGGTGGCCTTCTCTGGAGGGCTCTCACACCTCTGTCAAAGATGGCATGGTGCTGTCCCTAAAAGAAGTTCTCAGGCCAGTACCAAATGCTTTGGAGTAAAACTGAGAAAAGAGCACTCTGGTAGCAGTAATTCCCAGTATGTGCTTCAAGCCTTCAGCAGTCCGGGCTGCTGGTGTCACTCAGGGAAAAGTTTTCCATCAGACAGTGGGATCCTGATGGTTGGAGGTACCACCTCTTCAGGCCACTAATGGCTTGTGTTAGAAAGCTGATATGGAGGTTTTCCTAATGTTATTTCCTCAAACTTTTTACTTCAAAAGATAACTGATTAGTCAAGTTGTGCGGAGAGCTGGAAATTGAAGTCGTACACATTGAAGCTTAAATACATTTATTTAAATTAGAAAGCTTGACTGTGGTGAGAGAAAGCAAGTTGAGCTACACAAATGAGCAGTGTAGCTGCAAATGAGATCAGTTTGCAAAACATCACTAGAGAGTGTGTTTTTAATCATTCACCTAATTAAATTTATCCTTTCTGTTGTTGTGGACAGACATTGAAACAAAATGTTGAGCAGGAGAAATGGGGTGAGAACCAATTCTGAATGGCTACTTGTACTTGATGTGCTTTTTTAGTCCTGGTTCGACCTGGGGTGAGGGGAAGTATAAAAAATTATTCAAATTTATAAAAGACACACAAATAGTTATGAACACAATTGGAGATCTGGGAAAACTGCTTCTGGAGAGGTACTGAGGAGTTCTAGGCAGTTCATTGCAGTGGATTGCTGAGTGTATACAGGAGAGTAAGAATGAGATGGATTCAAACCTGGGAAAAAGATAATATTGAATATATTTAAGGGAATATCATGCATTATGTGTTGGAATAATTGCTGTGGAATTGGAAGAAATATACAAAATACATCAGCATAAACAGTGAAAGACTCTACAACCAGGCAGAAGTTTGTTTAAATCTTACAGGAGACTTCTCTGAATTGTGTGTGCTGGTCACTGTTAAATGGGAGGACCTTGATTTTACCTGCAGTGGGATGTTCACATAAGCCATAAACTGTGAAGATAAGGAAAAAAAAAATCAAAACAAACCAAGGGAGAACATTTCTGCTTGAGAAGGGTCCCTGGGGATCCAAGGAGAGCACAAAGGACTGAGATGTCTTGGGTCAGTTCCTGTGACAGCTGTGAGCTATTGCTGCTGCCTTTCCCACCATTCAGGGGATCCCCAGCATTCATCTTGGGTGGTCTCCAGGGCCTTCCAAGGTCTTCCTTCAGCTCCAGATTGACCTGAACTTCATCAGCTCCTGAATATTTTTCAAGTGTGAATGATCAGGGTGGTTCTGCTACAACATTGCTGCAACATTTGTATTGAACCAAAACCAGTCTGTGTGTGTAGAAAAGGAGCAGATTCACTGTGACTTCATCAGAGAAGGGAACAACGCACCCAAAATAATTTGGAGCTCACATGCCTTACTGAGCCAACTGTCAGCTATTTTAGGTCTTTCCTTTTTTGAATTACTCAATTTGGAATAATTATTTAATGCAGGAGCAGGGGTGGATAAACTGTGTGTCAGATGTTAGGGCATTCACAGGGGAAGGTGAGACATGAGTTCAATTTCTGTTCCAGTTAGTATTTTTTTACATGAAAGGCAGTAGAGTCAGAATGTGATGTGAAAGATCCCTGCTCAGGCCAGTCACTGGCCTGGGCTTGCTGTGGAAACAGCTTCAAGTCCATGGTTTTGACATGGGGACAGCAGGATGTAATTTCTGGCCAGTAAATCTTGTTCCTGGTGCTGCCTTATTTCCCTTCTCTTCCATGCTCTTAACTCTGTCAGTGTAATGGACTGCCTGGGAGAGAGGGATAATTCTTCTAATTTCCTGTGGGAGTGTTGTTACCAAAGACCAAAATCTTAGTGACTACATCTATAGGCATTTAACAGCATTTGTTCCTCACTGCCCAGCTGTTGTCATGCAATTTGTGTATCAAATAGAAATAACAAATCTTTACTATATCTGCCTGTTTTCTGGCAGTCATTTTTTTTTCCTCCTCTCCAGTTCGTCCTGGATTGTTTGCATCTCCAGGGTTCATTTTGTCTTGCTTGAGTTCTGCTTAGTCCTTCTTATGAGTCCTCCCCTGTGTCCAGCTCCAAGTTCATCCAGGCATTTTTAGGTGTCCTTGCCAACAGCTTAGCTCCAGGCTCTGTGAGATGCAGCTCCATTCTGTTCTGCTGTGCCAACTTCCATCTTCCTGGAGGAACTCACTGTGTGCTCCTCTGTATACCAGCACCACAGCTTCCTCTGCTTTGCTTGTTCTGTGAAAAAAAAAAACAACCTTCTGGAAGAAGCTAATGGATGCAGCCTGTATGCAGGCTTACTACCCAGCTGCTGTTCAGTGAGCCTTTTTCAGTGGCATTAGCAGGCAAAGTGGCCTTGGATTTCTTCCCAGAAACACATGGCAGTTTCAGTTCCCAGAGTTGGGGAAGACTCCTCCAGGTACCAGTCATTGCCCACCACCACTTCTTTAGAAAAAGTGAATCACATGGTTTATTCCCTGGATGCCAAGCCTTTTCTAGCAGGTTTGAAACCTCTATTAAGCATAGAATCATAGCATAGTTTGGGTTGGAAGTGACCTGAAGCATTTCCTGTCTGGAATAGTTGGTTTCTGTAGTATCTATGTTCCATCCCAATGTCATTCAGCATGATTTTATGATGTGCTGTCCAGCACATCACAGTGTAGGGTAGAGCAGAAAACACATGGATTACAGAAATGAGAACATAAAACTTGCAACTGGGAAGCAAGTATCCATCACTACACAGTGAGGCTAGGGATAAAACACAGGAATGGAGACTCTGTGCCTTGGCTATACAGTGATCTGCCCTCATGGCTGCAGGGAAGTTAATAATTTTAAGTTTTTTGTGTATTAATTTTCCATTTCTAAGACTAGGATGATTAAAAACCACTCAATTATTTGCCTTTTCTTTTGTGTATTTACCTTAAAGTTCAGCTTTCTGCATTAGGTAAGTACTAGGACAATTAAATGCAGATTTTAGCTGTGTGGTTGTGGTACTGGCAGAACATGGACTAACCCAGTTTTGGGTCCAGCAACAAAAAGACTGTGTTTGAAAACAAGTCCCTGATCAGACATGTTCATGACCTCTGAGCCAAATTGTGTTCCTGAAAAATACATGGAGTTTCTGAGTTGCAGTCCATTCAAATGTTTCAAGAAAATTAGTGTTTGCAGTGTCAAGAGTCTTCTGATTCCACAAGTTGAACGTTTGCAAAACGTGTATGAGGCTGGTGCAGTTGGGACCTGACTGCTGGTCACTGTTTTCTGTCAGGCTCTGCTGAGCTCTGTAATCATGACACCCAAGCTTTAGTTATTTCTTGGCTCCTAAAATGTTTCCAAAAGAAACTTGATGTTGAGAGCATGTCCGTGTCATTTCTAGGCTGGTTGGTTCTCATGAGTCTCGTTAAGGAAATGGGGGTGAATGGGGCTGGTGGTCTTCAAACCTTTTTCTTCTCTTAGTTCTATTTTGGTTTTTTCCTTTCCCCTTTTTCCCTTTGGGCATCTGACACATCTGTATCATAGAATGGCTTGGGCTGGAAGGGACCTTAAAGCTCATCCATGTCATGGGCAGGGACACTTTCCACTGGACCATGTTGCTCCAAGCCCTGTTCAGCCTGGCCTGGAACACTTCTAACAATGGGGCAGCCACAGCTTCTCTGTTCCAGTGCCTCACTCAGCATCTGAATGGCACTGGTGGGTGTGACACAATAGCTGTGTCTCTGTGGCATGTGAAGCTGTGGGCCAGGAGTGCACACCTAGAACAGCTCAGATGCTGCTGGTTATCCATGCAAGGTTGCCTTGGCTTCGGTTTCTTTTCAGGTGAAAATCCAAGAATTTGGTCTTGACTCATTTTTTCTAGCAGTTCCAGTTGCCTTGAAAACAACAGGTGAGATTAGCTGCAGTGCTGAACTGGATTGTCTGTCAGCAGGACTGCTGTTTCAAAGTTTTTCTTCCTTTTAGAAGTTAGCCCCACTTACAGCCTGACTTGAAGTTCAAGTTTTCCTGAAAGACAGAAATCTTTCCTAATTTTGAGGTAGCTTATATGGGGTTATACACTGATACTTTCTATTCCTAACTTTGTATAAGTCTTGTAAAAATAGAAAGCATTAAACTAGGGTTGAAAACAAAATTGTCCTTTTTTATATAATAGTTAGATAAGGAATTAAATTGTTATAAAAGGTTCATTTGAAGGGCATGGATTTTTTACTTCAATCTTATTGTCAGGTTCAATGTTGAGGATACTGAAATGATGTGTTTTGAGGTTTGAGCATGAGAGTATAGAGTTATCTGTCTATCCAGTTGTTCATCCAAGCCTCAAATGTTCATCAGGATCATGGGTATTAGGTGCTTCAGTGCTTGGCTTAGCACTGTCTGACCTTGTTTTGGTAGACATGGAGCACTCATACCTCTTGCAAGGGAAACCTCAATGTCAATTTTTAAAGTGAACAATCAAAATTCACTTCATTTGCTTTGTCCAATCATTTAAAAGTGTAAATCTTTATAACTTAACACTCCTGTAATTTAAAAATTATTATAAAATTTTTTAATGTGCATTTCTGTATGGTCCTACAGGTGTTAGCTGATGCTGTTGCACGCTTGGTTGTAGATAAATTCAGTGATTTGACAGAAAATTTCTCATCTCCACATGCACGTCGAAAAGTCCTTGCTGGAATTGTCATGACAACAGGTAAATGAAAAAAAAAAAATAGTAGTATCTTGAATGCTTAAATATGAGAGCTCTGTTTGCATCTAGTAAACTAACTCTTTTGAGTCAACCAGTATTTAAATGTATTTTTACTGTTTAATCATGAAGGTGAATTAAATATAGTTGTTAAATCTCAGGTACTTACAGGAAAATTAGACCTGCAAATACTTCTTTTTCCACAGAGTTCCTGTCCTCTGCCTGAGACATCTGAGTAGCTCACGAAATGTAGGTTTTAAAGTTATGAAACTTTGGGAAAATAAATAAAACCCCCCATCGATATTCCTGGCTTGGGCATTTTATGCATGCATTACACTTCTTTCCAAGGTTTTAAGATTTTGCACTTTGTTATTCTTGCTACATTTTATTCATAGTGCTCTGTGTTAGTCATTTTAGTAAAAATATCTGAAGAAAGCAGTTAATGTTTTGGCAGATGGCAGTGGTGTGCACGTGTCAGCAGTGGTGTCGTGGCTCCTGGGTGCTGACACGAGATCTCTGCTTGTCCAAGTCACCCAGAACAGTGAAGTTCTGCCCTAAACTGATCTGTGACCGTGCTGCTGCTGAGTTTTCCTCACATTAAGGTTTATCTTGGTCTTCAATCCATGTGAGCCCTTGGTGGAATGTTCATTTTGAGGCTGTCCCAGCTGTGTCCCCCCCTGATCTCTTGCCCTCCCACTCACTTCTCAAACCTGGGGAGGTTTGGGAAGCCTTGATGCTCCTCAAGCTCTGTTGAGCACCAGCCAGACCTCCATCTGCTAATAACACTTTCTTAGCCCCAAATACACAAGGAACATGCTGTAGTTTTGTTTATTTTATATTTGTGTTTTGTGGTACTTAACAGGTTTTTATGCTATTTACAGCCCTGTATGTGCAGTTCCAAGAAGAATCATGTGCCAAAGAATTAAGACTTAACTAACATGTGAATGCCTTTTGATTGACTGAAGAAATACTTTACACAACAGAAGAAAATATCTTGCTGTGAACATGTGTCTGGGGGACACCTGGAATTAAATGACCCCATGGCACAGCCTTGTGTTACAGCTTGGTGCTTCTCCTCTGGCCCTGTGGGCAGGAGGGCCCAGCTGGGCTCAGGTTCATTTTAACTTGTTTTTTACCCCTGAATATTTTGCTAAGTGGCATTTTGACCTGTCTTTCTTAGTCCTTCATTCAGCTGGGTTTTTTGAGTGATAAAGGCAGTTCTCTGCATAGAAAACAGCCACCCAACATACTTTTGCATGGAATGGTTTAATACCAAGAACTACACGTTATACTGGTAGTCTTTGCAGTGGTTTAAGCATTTGTATTTCTTTTTTCCCTAGTCTTGCCTTTCCTGTTGTTGGCTCAATACCCTTCCAAAACATTTTGCTGCTTTAATAAACCAATGCCCTTCAGATTTCTAAAGGGGCTGTGGATATCTGCATAGGTGACCACAAGGTACAGCTGAAAGTTGCTGGCTGCCTGAATCCCAGGAAAAAAAAAAAAACCACTTTGGATCTCAGGCTTTAATAATTCTTCTTGAAGCAGCACTTTCTACCTGCAGGTTTTCAATTTTTTAACTTCTCTGAGCTTCAACATGAAGAGAATGGTTCTCATAAGAACCAATGATGGTGCTGGTGCAGGGAGATGTGGCTGAGTGAAGCTATTGTTTTAAATAAACTATTAGAAGAAAAAACATTAATTTTTTTAAAAGAAGCAAACAACCAAAAACAAAGAGCTGTGTTTGGGTTCTGCAAGAAGATCACTCCATGCATTATTTGTGATGTTAATTGCATCTCCTTCCTGAAATTTTGTTTTACAGGTACAGATGTGAAAGATGCTCTGGTAATAAGTGTTTCTACAGGAACAAAGTGCATCAATGGGGAATACATGAGTGATCGTGGTCTTGCATTAAATGATTGCCATGCAGAAATTATAGCTCGACGGTGTCTGCTGAAATTTCTGTACACACAACTTGAGCTTTACCTAAGGTAAGCTGGAGGGAAAAAGATGATGAGCTGATCCCACAGAGCTGCAAAGGTGTCTGTGGAAAACATCTGTCTTCATTATTTCTGTGTAAAGCACTTGTCCTGTTGCATTAAGATGTTGAATTTAGAACTTGTGCCCTTTGCCATGAAGTTTGAGTTGAACAAAACATTTATTCAGTGAGGTGTCAATCATGAGAGCGGAGGACAGGGAAAATAATTGGCAATCATTTTGTAAACTGTATAAATCAAAATAATATGAAGTGGGCTAAAGGTTGTTGTTTCATTTAAGTGCCTGAAAGCTCTTGACATCTGGGACTGCCACGGGCTCTTTGTTTCCTGTCTTGATTTGTTAATTGTCATAACTGTTAGATTTATATTATAGAAATTTCAGCCATCCTGTGTTTGTTTTTAATGCCTCTTAAGTCTACCCAGCTTATGCCTATTTCCATGTTAATGTCAGTTTTGACTCCAGCTTTCTTCTCTGTTTCAGCAATAAAGAAGATCAGCAGAAATCCATTTTCATCAGGTCAGAGCAAGGCGGGTTTAAGCTGAAGGAGAATGTGCAGTTCCATCTCTATATCAGCACATCTCCTTGTGGTGATGCTCGGATTTTCTCACCCCATGAAGCAGCACAAGAGGGTATGACAGCAGTCCTCCTCTTCCACCCAAGGGAGCTGAAATTATTCTTGGGGCATGTGCAAGCGGCACGGTTAAAATTTAGGTGTCTTCTTTCCTTTTAGCATAGAAGTGTGTTAGACAAAGATCTCTTCCAAAAAAATCTGGGCTGTTCTTCCTCTGTGGTAGAAGTTCAGTATAGAGTGATGAGCCCTGTGGTCTTGAAGAGGCTGATGCTAACTGAGATAAGCCAGTGAGTCAGCAAGTATTCCTACAGAACTAACCATCCCCTTTCCTTGTTTCCATCCTTTAACAGCAGTTCTCTGCCTGCCCCTTGCACACTCTGCCCATTAACTTCATTTTAACTCTGTAACACACAGAACAGAGCTCCAGAGCTGCCTGCTTCCTACTGCTTTTTTGGTGAAAGCTTGGTTTAACTGCAAGTGTGTTTTGGAAGGCAGTATTTGTGAGAGGTGTCTGACGCTGTAGCTAAATTGCCAAGAGCGGTAGGAACTGTGATGCAGGCCAGCAGTAACTGCAGGCAGATATCTCAAATCAGTCCTTCTTACTGTGATTCTAATGTAAAACCCTTTGAGAAGGTTACTCAGCTGATCCTCAGTGTTTTTTGTCCTTCAGACCAAGGGGACAGACATCCGAACCGCAAAGCCAGAGGACAGCTGCGGACAAAAATCGAGTCTGGGGAAGGGACCATCCCTGTGCGCTCCACCACCACCATCCAGACGTGGGATGGGGTGTTGCAAGGAGAGAGGCTGCTCACCATGTCCTGCAGTGACAAGATAGCCAGGTGAGACTCTGAATGCTTGGGTTTGTTGCTGTTGATGTTATTGCTGAAGGAGGGTGTAGGACAAGGAGGAATGGCCTTAAGCTGGAGCAGGGCTGGGTTGGTTGGGATGTTGGAAAGAAATGCTTCCCTGTGAGAAGAATTTCTGAGGCACTGGCACAGGGTGCCCAGAGGAGCTGTGGCTGCCCCATCCCTGGAAGTGATCAAGGCCAAGGCTGGATGAGGCTTGGAGCAACCTGGACTAGTGGAAAGTGTCCCTGCCCATGGCAGAGGGGTTGAATAAGATAATCTTTAAGGTCCTTCCAATCCAAAACTATCCTGTGATTCCTACAAGAGAGGAGGGGTGCATGGTACCCACAGTGAATGTGCAGGGAATTGATGGGCTTATATCACTGCTTGGACACAGTGTGAGGGTGGCTGTCACCCCTGTGATAAAGCTCTGATTCTTCACCTGCAATTGGTGTCACACCTTCTGCTGGCTTCAGAGGCAAGGTGTAGTCACTCTGTATCATTCCAGCCACATCAAATCATGACAGCTTTGTTTTGTATTTCTATCACTGGGGAATAGCTGAGGAATTTTTTTAGATTTTTTTCCCCTAAAGTAGTATAGCATTAGGAGAACAGTGCAATAAATCTGTTGCATTACTTATATTTGGATAACTTCCTCTGGTGATATATGCCCTTGCCCCATCATTGGGAATGTTCAAAGTCAGGTTGGATGGGGTTTGGAGCAACCTGGCCTAGTTGAAAGCATCCCTGCTCAAGGCAGAGGGATGGAACAGGACAAGCTTTAAAGTCCCTTCCAACCCAAACCATTCCATAATATTAAAGATTCCTACATTTTCCATGCATAGTTTAGATTTTTTTTTTATGGTGAAAATTGTCCCTGCTAAAAAAATCCTAATTGATGGGCACTTCCAGTTTTTACTCTAGAATTTTATTTATAGTTAAAATATTTTATTGAAATTAAATATTTTGTTTCCAGAACAATATTTTAATTTATATTTAATCAAATTCCTTTTTTGTTCTTTTTGACAAAGTTTGAGAGATTTTTGTTGTTTGGTTTCAAAATCATTCAGCAGTAGTATTCTTTAACAAGCATTGGAAGGATGGGAGAATTGCAACATCATAATTTTTTTTGAATGAGTCTGTGTGTTTGCAGCCTTTGTGCTCTTGCAAAGTAGATGAGAAATGCCAAATTTTCAGCTAATGATACTTTAGTTATTTTTAATGAAATGTATGTTATATATGTTTTAATTAAAAGAGCTCTACTGTTTCTCAAGTCACTGTTAGCCTGATTCAAAGTTTATTAAAGATATTAAGTTGGAACTATTCTTGTGAACTGCATATGCCAAATGAAAAATAGAGGAGGAAGGTTATATAATGGCTTTGTTCCTTTAGTCTTGTCTCAAGTAATCAGCATCTCTACTGAAGGAAAACATTTTATTTTAGTTTAAATGCCCCTAACATAAATGAATAGGGCCTTTCAGAAGCTAGGACAGGCAGCTGGGGAAAGGTAATTCTACAAAAAAGACATTTTGGCTTCTTTTATAATATTTTCAGTAAAATTCACCAAATAAATTCCCCAGTTTTGTGCCAGGAGCTTCTCCCAACCACCTGACTTGGGATTCATGCCACATTCTTTTATCACATTGTCATTGCAAGTATATTGAAAAAAAAGCCAGCTGTTGAGCTAGAACACATTTGACTCTTTTGTTGATTTTGTGTGATGCAGACCAGAATCCATCCCTCGCTTCCATAGCTAGCTGTCACCTCTCCTTGGGGCTAATGGGAATAATTTTGTTTGTGCCAGTGAAGGAAGCAAATAGAACCCCTTGACACAGAACAAAGACTGTATGACGGGTAAGGAGGCCCACATTTTCATCTTTTTTTTTTTTCTTTTTCACATTGCCCTGATATGTTTTGTCCATTGACATTGAAAGAATGCCTTGCTCCATAGTGTCCAGCAATCAGTCCTCCAGTATGCCTCAGACCCAGGAATTTCCACTGAGCTTTCCCAAAGCTTCACAAGTCCCAGCCTGGGAAAGATGTGGATAAATTTGGGGTGTTGGATTGCAGTTGTATCTGAAGTGCCTCATCTCTGTGGATTATATGGATAATCCAAGTTGTTGTTTCCAGCCTTTGAGTGCTTTGCTGCAGTGTGCAGCACCCTCCTAGACCTGCTAGGAGCATCCAAGAAAAGTTGTGAGAAATGTGGGAGGGCCATGAGTGTTATCCCACTTGGACTGGAAGCATTAAAACAGGATTGTCCTGGTGTGTTAGAGCTTGGTAGCTCTGCTGTAAGGTGTTAGGGTGCTTTTGACCAGAGTTAACATTAATGTACATGCATTTGTTTTAAATGTATCCTGGCCTGGTGCCATGGTGCTTCACAATGTTGATTTTTGTCTTTTTACTTTCAATGTGTTTTTCTGCCCATATTTTTTGTTTCAAATAATTACTTAGCTTCTCATTAAACATTCCAGTTAATGGCTAATGTCCTGCTGAGAAGCACAAAATCCTTTATCACACAATTTCTTAGAAAAGCTCTAGGAACTGAGAAAAACTTTCTAGGTTGAGTTGCTAAAAGGGAAATCATTGGTGCTCTTCTCCTTTAAAGAAGAGAAAATATTTTTCTGATAAATTTTTGTGTGAAGGAACATCACATGTCCATCCACTGGCCATGTGGGAAATCCAAACAGACATTTCTACCTCGGTCTTCCTCTTTTTTTCCCCCAAAAGTGAGCATTTCTCCTTACCAGTTCTTAACCCAGTGACAGTAGCTGATGTGAATTGCAGTGCATGGTGGCTTGGTGGCACTCAGGTGAAACACCTGAGGGCAGGTGGTGAGAAATGGCTACCCAAAGTGTACCATTATGGAACCTCTTAACTTAGCTCACATGTGTTACAATCTGGTTTAAGCCAAGGAGAACAAAGAAGACAAAGTCTCTGTGTATAAAATGGACAGAACTTTGAATGTTCAAAAAATACCCAAAAAATGTGGTTAAAACCAAACAAGGTTAGATCTTGGTGCCAAAAATTGATATCTTTTGTTTAATAGTACAAGTGGCAAAGAGAAAGAAAGAAGAAAGAAAGACATAGAGAAAGAAGTGTGTATGGGGGGTAGGGGAACAGGGGGAGGGTGACAGGGGTTAAGTAGGAGCATATCACTCTTCAACAGCTTCTCATTGCTCCCCTCCATCTGGTCTTGGTGGTGAGGGTCCCCTGCAGCCCTGAAAAGCATAGAATCCAGTGGATGAATGTAAGTTTTGGGCAGGTGGGAATGCCCACGTGCCTCCCTTGCAGGGGGCCAGTTGGACACTGTGCCTTGCAGGACTGGATCTGTTGCAGGATGTGCAGTGCTGTGGTGCAGGGTCTGGGGACCCCTTTGGGGGTGTTTGGTGGGCCATGACACCTCCTCAGCTCTCCTGCAGCTTCTCCTGGGGTGAAGGACCCCACAGCTGAGCTCTGCACAGCAGAGGGTGGGCATTCACTGCCTCTGAGCCAAGGCTTTTTCACCACACACCCAAAACCTCTCCTCCCTCCACCCCTTGGGGCAGGGTCTGTGCCAGCCTGGCAGCTGATAGCCCCGGGGCTGTGCTCTCCACCCCCAAGCTGCTAAGCTTGATCCCTCTGTGAATACATTCTTCTCCCCCCAGCCCAGACCTGAGTCACTGTGTCTTATCAACATGCAGTCCAGGACCCCATTCAGGGTTTTGGTGGTTTTCTCTGCAGCTTTTATACAGTTTTACTATAATAGGCAAAGGTCCTTCATTAAGATGTTGAAGTCATAAACTATAGCATTTCAGTCTCCAACAACATATAGACAGCAAATCCAGGCAATGCTAAAAAAGCTGGGACAAGTTTGAGCTGTGTGGTTGCCTGCCTCAGTGCAGCTACAAGGGGAGAACTTTTCCATGTCTGTAACTGCAAATCTAAAATGGTGTTTGTGAGAAGAGCTACTGTTGAAGATCAGAGACTCCCTGCACTTTTGGTTTATAGTGTGGGCTGCTGACCAAGCCACTTGATTTAAAAGAAGCTCTCACTCCTTGTAAAGGCACTGCTGCCTGTTTACAACTGTGACTCCTGAAGAGGAGTGGTCATAGAGAATTAATCTCTTTAGGAGACAAAGAAAAATGTGGTTTAAAGTTGTGCCTTCTGCATACCAAAAGGAGAATTGGTTTCTGGGATAGTCCTACATCTTTCACAGTGACACCTACTCTCAATTGCCATCAGTTGCAAGTAAAAACTTGTGATAAATGAAGTGCCAACTAAATAATTTTCATTTCTTCATAGTAATTGTTGTTTATAAATACTATTGATATGAGAAGCTCTTTGAACTGTAAACACTACTCAGGTTTTGCCTTGTTTGAGTAGTTGCAGGAGACTCTTGTTTTCCTGAGATGGAAAACACCAGTTCCATGTGGACAGCATTGTGGGTCACACATAGTGACTCCACTGCTCTATCCTGCTCTCTGCATAAAAACTAGTAACTAAGATGTTTGATATTAACATCAGTTTGATGACTTAGTGCTGTTAGGTCTTCCTCAATTCTGCATTTTCTCTAAAATAATATGAATAACAAAATTTCTGTACCTTTTGCATTTGGAAAGTTCAGAGGAGAGTTTTTACCTGGCATGTGTATTTTGAACTGATTTTATTTTTGGCAAGAGGTGCTACCAGCACGCTGTGAAAGTGTTGCTTAAAGTTAAATTTTGCTTACTGTCTCATGTGTCAAGAGCTGTGATATCAGCTGCATTTCATGAAGAAATCCACAGACCTTTTGGGAATCCACTGTAGATAGCCCTGAGCAGATGGTGGTCCAAAGCAGAAATGTGACAACACAGCAAGGAGGAGAGGACTTCTCTTGATTTGATGTCAGTCTCTGCTTTCTCCACCCTCTTTTTTTTAGTGCAGTGTGCTTGAGAACAGCAGAAAGGCTGAGGAAGTGCATCCATCCTCCAGACTGTTATGAACAAGATATACAGCAGTGCATTTAGAATAAGAAAACCAGTTTGTATGACAAATTTATAAAATTCAGATTTCCCACTGAGGTGCTCATCTATAAGGCATCAGGTGAGCACAGTACACAGGGAGTGTTCCTCTGTGTAAATTGGCAGGAGTTAAACACAACTCATGTGCATTGATCTGAAAGGCCAAGGTTGGGGTTAAGCCTGCAGAGGTGCTGGGATGTACTGGTTTGAAGGAGCATTTCCCAACACTGTCCTTCTACTCCAACAGTGTGAGAATCACAGCTGTACCCCAGCTCAAATCAGGGCACCTCTGTTTAAGTGTTAGCAGTTTGAATGTAGATCTTGTGGCTATTTATACCTATCTAGAAGCTTGCACTTTAAATATCATTACTTTAAGGTAAAGTTTTTGAAGGTTGTCAGAGAACATTCTTGTAGTAACTTAAAACCAGAACACTCAGAATATATTTTACTGTCATAAGACATTTTTTGCTTACCTTAGACAAACATTTCAGGTGTTTCCAGTGGGAAGGTTTACATTGGAAGATTTCCCCTGCCTGCTTCCCTGGGTGTTCTTTCCCATCTGTAACTCTCTGCTTTACATGCCTTACTTTAGGCATTTCAGTATCTGTTGATGTGATGCAGCATTCCTGTGTTCTGCTCATGCTCATTCTTTAGCACCCAGGTTTGGCTTTGGAAGCTAGATTTAAGTCACTTCATTTACTTAACTCTTTTCTGATACTATTTTTAATGTGAAGAAAAAAAAAATCCATTGTTTAATTGCTCCACAGGAAAGACAACACTGACTTGAAGTTTTTTGCAGTGCATTTTGCTTTTTCTGCTCTGCACTGCATGGTTTGTAGTGAAATACAGAATTTAGCCCCTTAATTTCAAAAGAAATTTTGCTTTCGATAAAGGTTAATGCTATTTTGGCAGCAGTTGCTGGTGTGAGTTCTGACAATCTGTGTTTGTAAGCTGGAGGATGAGGCAGTTTTACCACTTCTGGAGGTGATGCCTGTGGCCTTTTGAAAACTGATGTGTGGTGGTGGTTCCTTCTCAGTTTATATTCATAAAAGTTGTTCGAGTGTACATGCTGATGGAAGTGAGATATTACTGTTTGACAGAAGTACAGCATAAAAAAGGAACAAGAAGAAAGTCCTTTTTTTGCCTTGGCTATGATCTGCAGAACATGGCCATAAATTTGACAGGGAGAGGCTGAGGGATCTGGGGGAGCTCAGCCTGAAGAAAGGGAGGCTCAGGGGTGACTTTCTTGCTCTCCACAGCTCCCTGATGGGAGGGCAGAGTTAGCTGAGGGTTGGTCTCTTCTGCCAGGTCTCAAGGGACAGGACCAGAGGAAATGGCCTCAAGCTGTGCCAGGTGAGCTTCAGGTTGGATATTGGGGAAAAATTTGGCCAGGCTGCCCAGGGAGGCGTGGTGGAGTGTCCCTGGAAGTGTCCAAAAGGTGTGTGGGTGTGGCACCTGGGAGCAGTGGTGAACAGGATGGTGCTGGACAGGGTTAGTAGTTGGACTTGATGATTTTAGAGGGCTTTTCCAGCCTTAGTGATTATGTGGTTCTTTTGGGTTTCATGTTTGTCTGCACTATAACCAGTTTCTGATCTAAGAATACATTCCTGTAGAGAAGTATATGTTCTTTTATTATAACAATGAAATTTAAAGCTAGTTTTATAAACCTAACCACCACCCAACCCTGCCAACTGAATATGAAGAGTTTTGGTGGTGTGAGTGGTTTCTGCAGTCCTTGCACAGGCCCACTGCCCTGGGCCCAGCAGGAGTGTGTGCTGGGGAGCCAAAGGGGATTCAGCTCAGCCCAGCAAAGCCAGGAACATCAGTTCATACAGTCCTCTCTGCAGAGCCTTGCTCTGCTGGCCTCACTCCTCATCCTCTTCTAATCAGAAGTTCACAAGACAAATGTCAGCTTTCATTTTCTGTGTCAGAGAAGGTCACCAAGTGTGGGAGGAAGCAGCAAACCGTGAGCTCTGGAAATAATGAAGTCAGAAGTAAGGAAAAGGCCTGGCTGAGGGTTTATTTAGGAAGTAAGGGCTTGCCAGAGGAGTGCTTTTTTAGAGGTCTATTTTAAAATGTCTATCATCACTTGAGCACTGATCATGTAATGTAAAGTGGGATGTGCCTTGTCTTTGCAGTGCTCAGTCCTGAATTCTCTTTCCAGATGTTTCTTCCATAGTATTACCTATGTCTGTAGCAGTCAGAAAGGCATATTGGTCCTGGGAAGCAACAATTTTCACTTGATATCTTTACTCTGAACTTGGCTGCTGATTGTGTTCTCAGTATGCCTTTATCCCATGTAAAATATACCTCATATTTTAGCACAGTATTTTTATTCACTTATTAAAGTAATCTTTTTTAATGATGGGTGAGTCAATTCCTGCATATTGCCTCCATTTTCATCATCAGTAAACATATGCAAAGAAATAGTTTCTTTGGATTATAATCTTTGTTTTACCATTTTTATATTTAAAAAAAAAGAAAACATGTTGCAAGTCCTGAAGCCAGCCTGTGTAGTTCAGTTGTTGCAGTAGTGCAGCAGTTGTACTGTGGAGTTTCTAGCCTAAAAGGATGCTGATGTGTACCCTGCCCAGCACAAGCTGCAGGAAGCACTGTCAGCAGCTGAATTCCTTGTTTTCCTAGGAGAACCTTGCAACCTGGAATAGCATGGGCTTTTTAGTAAGGACAGCCATTCTGTGGGAGCATGAGAGCTTCTGATGTGCTCCTCTGTTTTATCCAAGCACCAAAGGAAACTTCCTGCTGCTTGTGTCTGGCTTTTGCAGTTGAACTCCCAGCTCCAGGTTGGACAGGGCTTGGAGCAACCTGGGATAGTAGAAGGTGTCCCTGCCCATGGCAGGGTTTAAAACTAGATTATGTTTAAGGTCCCTTCCAAGCCAAACCATTCTGGGATTCCAAGATTGAAATATGGTATTTTCATAGTGCCTCAGTTTTCCTCAGAGCAAGGCAGTTTAAATACTCTGCAGGAGATGTGGAGGTTTTCAAAAGTATTTTGTGTGGCAGTTACAGAGACACTGAGAGCCAAAACTTTATCAACACAATTTAAAAAAAAAATCAAAATCAGGATTTTGTTCCTAGGCATTCTGTATCCCTGCCACCAGACCTGATCCAGTGTAAATCACAGTGCTCAGACAGGGATTTATGTTTGGAATCTGTGAAGTAGCTAAAGGGAGAAAAGGCTCTATGCATTCTTTGTATATTTTCAGTTTTCACATTCAGTTTTGTCCCTGCCCATGGCTATTGCAAGCCAGTGCACATGCCCTTTCTGCAGCAGGATGTGGGCACTTGGGCCAGGGTTTGAAGGACAGGCCTTTCCTTGTGGTGGTGAGATATGGAGGTCTTGCAGAGAATCCTTGTGCTCTGGGAAGGATGCTCTTCTCCCTCCCAGGTGTCTTCTGGAGGTATCAGCTGCTGTTTCTGGTGGAGAATCTCACAGTTTGGCTTGCTCCCATTGAATGATCCTGTCCATCTCTGGCATTAGAGTGCTGGAAAATGCATCACCAGGCATGTTAGCAGGGGTACAAGTTACAGAGTCTGCTCCTGTTTTAGGTCATTTTACCCAGGATTACACTGAGTATGCCCTAAGCTGATCTCTGAAATTCTGGCAGGTGTCACAGCTTATGCTACCATGGTCATGTGCTAGTCAGGAGGAAGGGTTGAAAGTCTGGTCCATTGTGATTAACTGCTGTTATGTCTGGCAGATGTTACTTGTTTCATTAAAAAGCAAGTTTTTTTGTTTTTTGTTTTGTTTTGTTTTTCCCTCCCTCTTAGGTGGAACGTATTGGGTATTCAAGGAGCCTTACTTAGCCTCTTTGTGGAGCCAATTTACTTCTCTAGCATCATCTTGGGGAGTTTATATCATGGGGATCATCTATCCAGAGCCGTATACCAGAGGATAGCAGAGATAGAAGACCTACCACCTCTTTATACACTCAACAGACCTTTACTTAGTGGCAAGTATCTAATGGAGAAGGCCGTGCCGGTAACTAAGTCTCTTCCAGTAGCATTGTGATTTTGGAGTTCTCAAAACCTTGCAAACTGTGTGCTGTGAGTTAAACTGCTTGCTGCTTACAATAGAGAAGTTGTGGTCCAAACATAATACAGACACCCAGTCAGAAATACCATAGCAAGGACCTTTAAAAGTTGGAAGGAGCTGGGGGATGAAGAGTTTTCACACCATTCCTGTCTGGAGCATGCCCAGGAAGATGTGAGGAGCGTTGAAGGCTTAGGGAAATCTCCTCCCACCTGTGGAATAGTGTGTTGGTACTCACTGTCACTTCTCTTGCACTGCAGATTTTTGTTGAGTGGTCCCTTCATCTGACAGTATGCCAAGATAGACACACTTGCTTCACAATTTTTAGGTCAATAATCAACTCAAAATGGATTGAGATAACTCTTTAGAATTTAAGACCTCACCTGTCTTAAATTCTAAAATGGCTTGTTACAACAATGCTCTGAAAGCTTTAACACTGAAATCTCATCCTCCCTCTCACTGTCTCTATTGCTTTGTTCTGTAGAGATTAGCTTTTGGCATGTGTTTATTTTCCAGGGAAGAAAAAGCACCTCATAATTTTAAAGCACGTTTAAAGTTTGACATGAATTTTTAAAAAAGATTCAGGGAGGGAGTGTGGAAAAGAGCATTGTAAACAATGAGTATTTCTTTAGGTAAGAAAGGTAATTCTTGATAAGGATTCCCTGAACTAGGATATATAAAAATGTTAAATAATGTATTTGTCCTTATATTAGCAAGTAAGTAACAGTTGCAACATTCTTTGCCAAATACCTAATAGTTTTATGGGCATAGTAGCTGATGTATGGACTGTTTCTGCCTAATTTTGGGGAATTTTTATCAGTCCTTCAAGACAGCAGGTTTGTGGCAGGGTGAGAAGCATTTTTGTTATCCTTTTCACAGCATGTAACAGTACCTTGTCTTCTTGAAAATCATCTTTCTGCAATGGTGCTATCATCTATTTCCCATGAAATAGAACCATCTGTTTGAACAGTTGAGCCAGGACTTGCTGTGCAGCAGAGAGAGTTCGAAAATGTTCTCAGCTGTGGAGTTTTCACAAAAATACACATCTCAAAAATGTACAGAAAGGTTCTTCAGAAGGTTGGGCTGAGAACTATGTTGATGTATTTTCTTTTACTGGTTCAGTCTTGAAAGCTGATTTTCTGACCTCTGCTGTTAGATTCAGCTGGGGCATTTGTGTAGCTGCCCATGTGCTCTTGGATTCACATATTTTTCAGTCTATTCTTACCTAGAACAAGTGTGGCAGAAATACCTGTCTCCAGTTCTGTGTTCTTTCTTGTATCTCACACACACCCATCTGAGATTTGTTTCCACCAGGAGGATGAACTAGAACAGAAATACCTGTCTTGCCCCACTGTTCTGCCTGTTTAGCTGAGAAAGTACTGTGAAAACTGTTTTATTCCTCTAATAAAGCAAATTTTATGTCTGCTGGGGCACCTGCATTAAGCCAAAATTATTTTGAGATCCTGTTTTTACTGCTAAAAATTGTCTTTCATCATCTTTCTTTGTTTATAAGAGTTTTTACTTACAGCTTTTGCCAGCAGATTGAATCACAGAATCATTAAGCTTGTAAAAGACCCCAAGATCCTCAAATCCAACCATGAGCCCAGCACTGCCCTGTCCACCACTAACACATCCCCCCCCATATATTCAATTCCAGTGGGGAACATGCATACCAGAGCAGGGATGTTTCAGCTGAGGGATGCAGGAAATCTGTCTGTTCATAGAAAACTCCCTCCTGTGCTGACTCTTGGAAGCCCTGGTTGCAGGATTCAGCTTTTCAGGGTGCCTTTAGCACCCCAGCACAGAGGGCAGTTGAGCTCTCCCTGAGAGTTGGCCACCCCACTTGAAGAGAAGACAGGTTTGAATCTTGTAAATTTCTAGAATAATCTGAAAAAAAAAAAAAGTTGATTTCTCAGAGTGAGGGTGGTTGGATAAATCAGCCCATATCAAGTTGCCCATCTGCAGGGTAACCTGCACAAACTCTTATTGAGGGGGAGCCACTGTGGGAGGTGGGCATGCACCTGGGCTGAAGCCTGAGTCAGGTACTGAGGTCTTTGTGTTTGGAAATCCTTAACACATCTTTCATTTGTTCATTCCTGGTTCCATTTTTTTGAAATGCCTTCAACTTTTTGCCATCCACAGCTTCCTTGAGTAAGGAAGGACTGTGGAATGTGCAAAGGAACTTCCTTGCTGCTAATTTACTCAACTAGATGTTCCTCCATGCTCTGTGAGATCCAAGCCATAAGCAGTGGTCATGACACTCAGTTTTCTCTACCTCTGATGTATTCCTTCCTACATAAATCATACTGTTTGCAAGCTGAAGTGTCTTAGTCTACTTTGTTGTTCCTTGCACAGAGACCCTTTCACATAAAGGATCATTTTGCAGACCCATTTTTGTGCTAGTGAGACCAGGGCAGTAGCTGATATTGAGGGTAAAGCAGCAATACTAGTCCATGTAGTGGCATATCTTCTGTTCACTTCCTCAGTCCTTCACTGATAATTCCTGACATTCACTTTGATTACTGTTGGTGACTGACCTGACCTTTTGGTAGAACTGAATGTTAGAAACTAAAATCTCTTTCCTGAGTCCTAATATCGAGCTCCAAGTCCAGCACTCCTTGTGCAAGATTGCCTTGGGTTTTTTCCTAATATGTGTTGCTTTATATTTATCTGTGAAGAATTTTATCTCTGTTTTATTGCCTAGACACCCAGCATGTGAGGTTTTTTCTGCTACTTTTTGGTTTTGCTCCTCTTACTGCTGTTTAAAAATAATTTACTATCATCAAGGATCCTACCTCAGTTTTTCCCCCCCACCCTATCCCAGGTCTGCCCTGAGCTGGAGGCTCTCCAGCTGTGTTCACTCTTCCCAAAGAGATCATCTTTATCCAAGTGGTAGTGAATTTGTTTTTAAGGTAGACAAAAATAAATCCTTCAGCAGAATTTGTGGTGATTTTTTTTATTTGGCTGCTCTCTCGGTACCTTATCCTCCTGTTCACATTGGTGTTTTTCAGCTTTCTGTGTCCTTTTTCATGAAGCTTGTTATAGCTCTCTCCTCAAAGAACTGTCAAACTTTATTATTTATATAAGGACTGGCACAAAGAGCTCTGACCTTTGCTTTTGTTTATTATATCCCTTTGTATAATATTCAACAATGAGTTCTGAGCAATGTACTCTAAATAGCTCTAGTTCTATTACTTTTCAAAGAAGAGTAAAATATTTGACTTTCTATCCTAAATTTCATTTCTGTTTCTAGTCTCAGCATATTGTGCTATATTCCTATCTAGATTTTGAGGGGAAGATATGATCCACCTAAAGTTTTATCAAATGCTTTGATTTTGAGATGACCTTTATTCCCTGTTTATATTTCCTTTATTCCATGCTACTTGTGATCCATGATCAGGGTCTCCTTTGACATCTCTCCAGGGTTCTTGCATGCAGATAAGCAGCTGAATGGATTGTTACTAATTAAATCTATTTGAAATTCTAAATTTGGGTTGGTTTTGGCGGGTTTTTTTAAAAAAAATTAATTAATTCATCAAAAACAAAGCAATGGAATTGTATAATTGCAGTGGAAATGTAGTGCATGCTGGATGTTCAGCTTTCTCATCTTTATTTGATTTGCTTGTGGGACTGGTTGTGATATCACAAGTGTTTTGGTGTACTTGATGACCTCTGTCTGATCCCTGTACTTGTTTAGTAGTGTATGGAATGAAAGAAAAGGTAATAGTATAGATGTCACTAATTAAAGAAAAAAAAGACAAAAAATTGTCATGTGGCATCAATTTCTTAGTGCTTTTGCCTCAGTACTTTTGGTAAAACCAACTTTTGTACCAATTCTCTGTTTTTTCAGCTTATATTTTAAGAAAATGGGGAATAGTAGGTTATTTTCTGTTATTATTCAGTTAAATATTTCTTATCATATTTCTTATTTCTTATAGTGACAAGATTGATCCAAACCAATGGTAAAAATACAACAGCTTCAGTGGTTTATATTTCAGAAGGTTTCTTTGTTTGTTAAATAAGGAATTGATGATAGGAAGCAAACTGAATTTTTCTGGGTCATTCTGACCTTGCCCACTCTCAGTGCTGGGCCCAGAGGTTCCATGAGACTGAGCCAAGTGAGCCAGTCCTGCTCCCAGGTGCCCAGCTTTATTAGATTGTGTTCCAGATATCAGCTAGAAATGCATCCTGCTGTGTTGCTTATGTTGAATTTCAACAAATTCTTTAGATTTTATTAAGTGTAGGACTTGGCCTAACAGCAGATTAGACTTGAAATAGGTTCTTGGTGAGAGCTGCCTTAAAGTAAAAGTGTGATTTTTATTTACTAGAAAGAACAAATTGCCCAGGTGCTTTGTTCTCTCCTGGTGAGGTGACTGAGACATCTTAAATAGAGTTTTGCCACCCCTGCAATGTCTGAGGAGTCACACGTGCATGGCAGCAGCTGCTGTGACCTTCATTGTGTATGGTCCATCTTTGGGCACCAAGTTGTTGTGGGGAATAAATCCTGCCCTGGGCAGGCAGCCAGACTCGATTTGCACTTGGATTGTGGTGGCTTTGCTTCTCCATCCCTGGAGATGGGGCCATGGTTGGAAGATGTCACCTAATTTAACACCTGAGCAAAGTGATTCGAGTCCTGTTTGGAGTCCTGTGGTTCCCTGTCTCTTGGCTCAGTGTTAGAGTCAGTTAGAACAACAGTGGGTTTCTGCAGGAAGACCCCAATGTCTGCCAGTTCTGGCTTTTTGGAGAATGCTGAGCATGAGGCTCGCTTTCAGTGGAATCACGGGATGGTTTGTGTTGGAAGGGACTGTAAAGCCCATCTCATTCCACCCCTTGCCACGGGCAGGGACACCTTCCACTATCCCAGGTTGCTCCAAGCCCCACCCAGCCTCGCCATGAACTCTTCCAGGGTTCATAGTTCTTGGGAAGTGAGATGAACCCCATGAACTCCTGCCACAGAGCTCTCCGTGATCCCCTCTGCCGAGGAGGCTGCTTTTTCCAGCGGTGCACGCTTGCCCTGCTGGGAAGGACAGAACTGGAGAGCCCTTTAGCCAGAATGAGAGGGAGCTGTCCACGGTGTTACCTCTGCGAGTGGGTGAGAAATCTGCATGAGGATGCCCTCAGAATAAAAGAATCTGCTTCTAAGACTGCTCACTCCCCACCAAAAAGCCAAAAGTCAAGCATTTGTATTTATTACCATCATTAAGCATCGCTTTCCTTTCAGGAATCAGCAACGCAGAAGCCCGTCAGCCAGGGAAGGCCCCCAACTTCAGTGTGAACTGGACGGTGGGAGACGCTGCTCTGGAAGTCATTAATGCCACGACCGGCAAGGATGAGATGGGCCGCGCGTCGCGCCTCTGCAAGCACGCCTTCTACAGCCGCTGGATGCGCATCCACGCCAAGGTACGGCCCTGGCCACTCCTCCAGTCCTAGCCAAACACCTGGCTGGGCTTTCTGTACTCACGAGCCACTTTCTCAGCCTGTTTTAAGCTGAGCTTCATGTTAGAGCCACAGAATCATTAAAGCTGGAAAAGAGCCTTAAGATGGTCAAGTCCAGCCATCAGCGCAGCACCACCACCGTGTTCGCTTTAAACCATGTCCTCTAGCACCACATCCACACATTGTTTGAAGATTTCCAGGGATGGTGACCCCGCTACTTCCAGGGGCAGCCTGTTACAATGCTTTACAACTCTTTCAGTGATTTTTTTTTTTTCCCCTAACATCTAATCTAAACCTCCCCTGGTGCAACTCGAGTCCAGGTAGCTGCTGCTTCATGCAGTAATGGAGAAGAGCAATGTGTTTGTTAACTTATTTTTAATGTGGTGATGTTCCAAAATGCCTATTCCTTGGTTTATAGCTGAGTATGCAAAGGATGCTGTCTCCTTTGAGCTTGCCTTTGCATTTCAATTTATTTGGAAGGATAATCCCATTTTGACTGTTGAGGTTTCACTCTTTACTCTCAGAAATAAAGCTTCCAGGACGTATATTTGTGGCTTTTTGGCCTCAACGTTCAGTTTGATAGATCCTTACCTTGTTTTAATATTAACTGTTTAAATAACTCAGTCACTCTGGTGCTGTTGGGTTTCATGGGGTCTTGTCTCTCTCCTTCTCTTGTCTCTCAACCCCGCAGCTTTCCTCCAGCTTGCGCTCAAAGATCCTCAAGCCCAACCTGTACCACGACACCAAGCAAGGAGCCACGGAGTATCAAACTGCTAAGGAGTGTTTGTTTAAAGCATTCCTGAAGGCAGGACTTGGAGCCTGGGTGGAGAAGCCCATAGAACAGGATCAGTTTTCTCTCACAGTCTAATTCACAAACTGCACATCACTTGGGAAGGGGAGTTTGTTCTGGAGATTCCTGGTGTCCAGCATTGCTTTCTGGCATCTCCACAGCCGTCAAAACATCTTTCTGCTCTTTGGAGTTGGGTTTCTTTGGGTTTTTTTTGAAACTTCACAGTAGCTGTTTCTGTTTTGCCTAAGTATTGAAACTCAATGATGATGCAACACATAATTGTATATTTTGTTATAGGAAAGTAATTTCTGGTGTATTTCTAGAAATACTTTTACTGTAGAAAACTTGCAGTAAGGCTGTCCTTACTGTATACAATGACTCATTTTTTCTGGGTTAAAATAATTTCTTTTTTAATTCAATGTCATCAAGTGCATGAAGAAATTAATAGTTTCTCTAGGTTTTACACCACACTTTTAGGAAGTAGCTTAATTTTTAAAAAAGAAAATAGGTGACAAAGCTGATTCTACTCCTCTGTTAACTTGTTTTCAACTGCAGATATTTTTAGTACATAGACCACAGAGGCGGAATGGAGTCTGGACAGCTAGTTTTTTCCCAATTCCTTGCTCTTTAAAACCAGCTGCTGAAAACTTCATGTCTTTGATGTATGTATTTATTAGTCTGTGAGCCAGTTTTTAACATGCAGCTTTTTATTCTGTTTTTAAAAATACATTTACCTCCCATTTATACCCATTGTGAAGTCTTCATTTTTTTACCATTGTAAACTGGAAACAGCAAAATAATTATTTGTAAGTTAAAAAGTTTAGTCTATAACATGCAGAAGCCTGTTTAGAAGTAGGTGATTTGTGTGTCCCAGGAGCTCATCCGAATACAATCTTAACTGTAACAGCAATGTAACAGCTTTAAAAAAATCTGCTCATTTTAAGGGCACCAAGCCTGAGTTGCCAAAACCAGTCACTTGTTGGGTATTAATTGCCCTCCTCTAGAAACTCTTATAACAGAGAAACCAGTTCTTAAAACTTAGTCCCTGTGAGTTATATCTGCTTTCAGCCAAATTGTTGTGTCTGAGATTCCCTTGCCTTTGGGCTTTACATGTGTGATGGGCATCATGAAGCTAATTAGGTAAGTTGCTCTCAAATGTGTGTCCATCTGTTTTGACTATTCCTTTAAAAAGTGTTTTTCCTGAAGGTGTGGACACTTCTGCTTTATGTAAGAATGTAAGGTGGAAGCGAGATACTGAGGTGTGTGATGAACTGCTGTGTAGAAGGAGCACCTCAGCCCCAGCACCCCTGGGGTCAGCAAGTCCTTGGGGTGTTGAAGACTTGGGTGTGAACTCACTTCTGGCCAGTCATGAATGCTAAGGCATTTCTGCTCAAGTAGGAGCCTGTTCTCAGCTTCAAAACCTGATCAGACCTGAAAATCACTTGTGCAGTAGTTGAAGTCCCTGGGTTCGTGTCTTGGGAGGAAGACACCGAGGTGCAAACAGTACATTGGGGTGGCACTATGGATAATTGCAAGCATTCCTCTGGGAAGACAAGAGAGTCTGTGACCCAGGGGTCCCCTCAGGGAATTGATGCTTCTAGAGGTTACTGCCTTCTCCAGATGCTGGGGGAAGAAGCTGCAGTAGAAGGGCTGGGTTAATTCACCTTTGTGGTGGCTTCAATCACCCTGTCAGCTTCTCATTAAAGCTGAGAGCACTCCCGTGGCCTCTGCAGGCCCAGCAAGGCTCTTGGAGTCATCATCCAACTGAGGTGCAGACTGACCTCTTAAAAACAGAAAGGAATTCAGTTGTGTGTGGTCAGATTTTGCAACCCCAACCAGTCTTGGGGTTGACCTTGTCTTGGTCACACTGCAGAAGTTCTGTTTGGGGCTGTAGTTGAGGGTGTGAATGTGTTTCTGTGATGTTGAGGCAAAGGTCATGCTGTGTGTGTTTCCTTGGAGTCATTACTGCTCTCAGGTGAAATACACATTTTTAAGGGACTCTTTCAAATGTTGGTGTCTCTCTGAATTTTTTTGAGGACTGGGAAAGTAGTAGCTCAAACTATTTTTTTTTATTAAGTCAAAAATATGAACAAAATATTTAAATAGTATTATAGACATAGTTTTTTAGCTGTTGGAATGAACTATTAACATTAAACTATGGAAATACATTCCATGCCAAAATCTTTTGACAAAGGAGTTGTGTCAGGTTATTTGTGAGGCAGAGTTCTCTTGTTGGTAATTCTGGGATTTTCAAAAGAAGTTTTCCAGGGTTGTGTGCAATCCGTCTCTGTCTTCCGGGAGTCAATAAAAAATGTTTGGCTTCCTTCAATCCCTTGTTCCTTTTTGTGCAGCTCACACTTGGAAGGAAGTAGGGAGAGTTCCCTGGAAATCAGTGTCACTGAGCAAGGAGGGATAGCCATGTTGATAATCTCAAGTGATTGCAAAAAAGATCAGACAACTCAGCCTCTGGCAGCTGCCACATTTTGTAGGAGAGCAGCTTTTGGAGGCTGAGGGCTCTGGAAAGCCTGGGCTGGGTAGGTGGGAGCTGGCCTGCACAGGGAAGTTGTGCTGCTGCTCTGGGAGCTGCTTCCATGCTTTCACTTTTTTTTTTTTCTTCTATTTGATTGAATAGTTATATAATTATTTTGATTGAATATTTACGTAATTATAATTGAGTATTTGTCTCAGGATCTTCAAAGGACTTAGAGTAACAACTTTAATGTTGATGAATACTTGAAATTGAATTTAAGGTGTTTTTTCTACAGATGGCAGTCTGGCTTGTAGTAAAGTTTTATAGGTTAGGTAAATAGATAATTTTAAATATAGATGTTTTAAATATATATATATATATGTTCTGCAGGATCATTTTGAGAAAATCTGGGCCTAAAGGTTAACACTTGAAATCTTGCTTATGGCTGTACTCAGGACCTGGTAATAACTGTAGATTATTCTTACTGATTGTGTGAGTGTTGTGTAGGAGCTTGTTGGCAGTGGGGATGTCCAGCTGGCTCTGCCCCTGGAGCAGCTGGTGATGGGAACAGTGACTCTGCTGCCTTTGGGATTTACTGCAGCAGGGTTTCTGTACAGCTGGCAATTCTCATTTTCTCCTTGTCTTGGAGAAACCTTTTCATGGCTGGTTACTGCACAGGAAGCTCTGGAGTAGAAGGTTTTTGTGTGCAGTTCCTCTAAATCTAAGAGAACTGTCAGCTGAAAGGCTCAGCATCAGGGAGCTGGTGCTGCTTTTCATCAGTCCAGTTCTGGAGACAGGCTGGGAGAGCTGCAGTGTCTGTGCAGGCACACAGGGATTGGGAGTGGCCCAGCCTCATCCCCAGTGGGCTACAGCTGTGCAGGACAGGTGAATGATATTGTAGGTAATGAGCCATGGACCAACAGGGGCAGGGCATGAACATGAGGGGGATAAAAGGTTGGGCTGAAGGACAAGGAGGGCAGATGATTGTGGCCTTCTGAAGTGGTGAGGTGTTACTGTGTATGGGCTGGTGCTTTCTGGAATTGTGTGGTGACACTCTGTGTGTCGTGGTGCCTCAACTCTGTGTGCTATGGCATATGCTGTGACACAGCTGTTCACCAAAAGAGAAGGCTCTGGGCAGGCCTTAGAGCCCCTTGCAGTGCCTAGAGGGGCTCCAAGAGAGCTGGAGAGCACCTGGAGTGGCAGGACAACAGGCATGGCTACAAACTAATGGAGGTTAGATTTTGACTGGCTCTTGGGAAGAATTTTTTCCCCCAGGGTGCCCAGAGAAGCTGTGGCTGCCCCATCCTTGGGAGTGTTCAAGGTCAGATTGGATGGGGCTTGGGATAGTAAGAGATGACCCTGTCCATGCCAGGGGGCTGGAACTGGATGAGCTTTAACCATTCCATGATTTTGTGATGTCCAAGAGTGTGTGTAGCCAAGGAAAACCCCAAAACTCACTGTGCTCTCAGTGTGCACAAGTTAAAGCTGTTGGTTCAGAGGGTTTGGGAGCATGAGGCAGAGCCTGTGTCATGGAGAAGTGCTGCCTTTGGAAACCAAGCTGTGGTTTTAAAAAAATTACCAGCTAGGAATTGAGAATGTGTTCTAAGAACTGCTTAGTCATGGTCACCACATAATTAAAATTTTGGGTTTTTTAGATATCAGTGGTTTTCAAAATAGTTTTATTTCCATTCTTAAATTAATGTTTGGAAGGCTTATGCTTGCAGAGAAGCTGCACTTTGAATTCTTGCCAATTTCATCAGCATTAACTGTCCACTGTGAAAATTATCCCAAAGTTTACTGAAAAGGAAGGAGAGCTGCAATTCAGGTAGAGAGTCAGAACAAAAATCTCTCATGTTATTTAAAATCTAAAACCCCACAGAAATAAAATGTATGAAATATAACTGTTCTGTCTCAGAAGCACTGCATGGTTTTTGTTGGGTTTCTTTATCCATTTATTTATTTGTTTTCTAATACAGAGTGTTTTCAGTTGAGCTTAAATGTTTCACCTTCATTTTGTGTGCTCCTGTTGGGAGAGGAGGTCATGTTTGTCCTGGGGCTAGCAGAGGCACAGAGGTTTTTGTGTTTACATCTGAGGCTTTTGAGGTTCATTGGGCTTGCTGCTCTTCCTTTATGCAAACAATTGGAGTATTTGCAGCAATTTTAGGTTGATTCCTGGTGGGAGAAGCTGTGTGATCTCTGGGCAGGCAGGCTTGGTGTTTGGAGCTGCAGGATGGGGGGGGTTCATCCCTAGGCAGGTGTTTGTTCCTTAAACACAGCTGGGGGATGAACTCTGGCAGTTTTCCCTCAGTGCATCCACTGGCATCCTGTGCTCGAGCCCGTTCTTTATTGGTGCTTCCAATAAAACTGCTTTTTCCATAGCTTCTGTCTAGCTGGGAATGATGCAAAACAATCCTCAGGGGGGCTGCAGGCACTGAGCTGGGGCTGGTGTCCTGAAGCTGGCAGGGCTGTGGGGACCAGGGAGGGCACACATTCCTTGTTGGATCATGTCAGTGTACCGTGTTTTCCTGCACCTTTCAGCCAAAGTCCCACTGCCCGTTAATGAATGGGCCATTAATTGCACCAACAGCATTTGTGTTTGCAGGGGTGAGTTTTGTGGGTAGCTGTGTTTTGTTTTCTTCAGTCATTCCAGGAAAGAGGAATTGAGAGCTGTGTTTGCAGCCAGCCTCAGCAGACAGAACAGGTTAAGCAGTACATGTTCTCTGGAGGGAGAGCTCCACAGCTGGTGTCACTGCCGTGTTTTTATGTTTTCAATATTTCATCACTATCATACCGGTATCANCTCAGCAGACAGAACAGGTTAAGTAGTACATGTTCTCTGGAGGGAGAGCTCCACAGCTGGTGTCACTGCCGTGTTTTTATGTTTTCAATATTTCATCACTATCATACCGGTTTTTGTTGCAGTTTGGCTGAGACGTCCTCAACAAGTTTAAGATGCAATGTGTGTGTGTGTGAATATGTATTTATACATCCCTATGTATAATATTGCTGTATATTATTTGCATTAAGCAGTTACTCTTCCCCAGTCTCCCTGTGTGACAGTGCAAACACATCAGCTTTACCTACCTGGTGTAAGGTTATTAAAGAACACTTTCAGATACTGTCCTTGACACTTTCTCCATTCATAACCCCACATTTGAAGAGGAGACCTCGTTATACCTCTGGTTTGTCACTTTCCTTCCAGCATTGCTGTCCTTCTCCTGGTGTCACTGCTGAAGCACAACCCCTTGGTCGATTATTTTAAGCAATGACTGTTTTGCATACTACCTTGCTTTGTTTAAGTAATGTTTGTACAGAGATTTCAAAATATAAAGAGCTATATAATTGCTAAGTTTCATTATTATTTTTTTCGTATTAGTGTTGCTAGTGGCAGCAAAACAATAAGTGAAATGTCACAGAATACTGGGCATGTCCTTAAGGTGGTGGTTTTGGTTATGTCCTGAAGAGCTGGTAAGAGCATGGGAAAGGGGAGGGCAAGTGACAGGTCTGTGACTCCTGTGTGGACACATGGCCCGTGTCAGGGTCTGAGAAGGGCTGTGCCACCTCTGGTGTGTTTTAAAACTGGCATTTTGCACTCAAATCCCAAGTGGGATCCCCAAAACCTGTAGGTGGTCACCAGGGTTATCACTCAGCACGTGTCTTCCATTGGGTTTGGATCCTGCCCATGGTGGCAGCCCTGAGCTGCTGCTGTGGGAGCTGGGGAGCCCTGTGGGTGCCAGCAGTGCCACTGCCCAAGGAGGGGACCCAGCTCCCCAGTGCTGGGACAGCAGGAGCCCAAACACCTGATGGTCACCTCTAACCAGCACCTGTCCCAACAAAGCTGGAAGGTCTGGTCCAAATGTGCTACCCTTGCATCCTGCTCAGAGGGTGCCTCTAGAGAATCCTGGTCTCAGTTATCAGTGAGAAATGCCAGCTCAGGTCCAGGGCTGCAGCACTGAGGAAGGGCAGGGAGCCACGGACACATGGCCCCTCTGGATCTGCCACCCTGGAAGCAGGGGCACCAACTTAGCTTGCAGAGAAGAAATACATCTTTAAAAAGAGTAGATCCAAGGCAGTTCTGCTCCAGAGCTGCTCCACAGCCTGCTGCTTGTGGGGCTGTCATGGATAGTAGCCTTCAGGCTGGTATGTGCTGGCCCCATCATTTGGCTTATCAGATCAGTTTCAGATTGGGAGCAGGGTAAGATGGGAGATCCCTGCATGGGTGATGCACCTGTTTTGGAAACATCCCTTGTAAGCTCTGATGATCCTTGTGGGTCCCTTCCAACCTGGAATATTCTGTGACCTTTCCTAGGAGCAACAGGGAAAGCAAGGAATGTTCTAAAGGAAGCTCTACCAGTGTGAAAGTGATTTCTGGCTTGGTGGGTTTAGGTTGGACTTGAGGACTTCAGAGGACTTGTCCAACCTGATTGCATCTGTGGTACTGTCACCAAGCACCTGCACAACACAGTTTGGAGGATGCTGGATGAGGGGCACCACGTTGAGAGGCACCAGTGCCAAGAGCAGCTCCTGGCTAAGGCATGTTCCCCCAGCCTGTGGCACTGGGTGTTGTCCAGCCAGGTGACAAACCCCAGCATTGATTGCACCAGATTCAGCTGTTGGTGCTTGCTAGAGGGCAGTGATCTCCAGAGACAGCAAAGGGAGGGTGGTGGTGGTGCCTGGGGCAGGAAGGGAAGGTGCAGGAGCTCTTCCCCTGCAGGTGAAGCTGTGTTTTTCCTATTTCACTTGGAAATCTGTGATTTGTAGCAAATGGGAATGTTACGGGAAAGCTGAGTGGTGTATTATTGGAAGCACTAGCCTGTGGTACCAAGGTAAGTTTTAATGGATTTTTTCTATCACTTTCTATCACAACCCTCATGGAAAAGTTGTGATCATGAAAGAGTTGGGCTCTGAATTTCAGTTCAAGCCTTTGCAAATGGCCAGAATCACTGCAGTTTTTCCCTGCCACGGTGGTGGCACAGAGGTGTGACCTGCTGCTGCTGCTTCGGCTCTTCCCACTGAGAGATCAGCCCAGACACCAGTCCTTCAGCTGCTGGAAATGTCAATGATCTCCCTCCCAGAGCCTGTACTGAAGTGGGGTCTGAACCAGGAGCTTTTCATGTCTGGCAAATGCAGTATTTATGAGGACATGGCCATCTGCCTGAAGCGATGGCCCAGCTGATGCTCGCACCGAGTTGCTCAAACAAAGATCTGTAACAGCAGCACACAGGCAGCTATTTCAGATGCCAAGCAGCAATGGCTGCTTGCTCTTGGAAAACAAACCAATATAGTCCCAGGCATGAGAGGCATCATCCTAAGCTTGGCAAGCGTGCCAACATCTGAAGAAAACAGCTTGGCAGCATTTCTGCTGCAGCCACTGGGACTTCTGCCACGGGGGCAAGCAGCCTTTGGAGCAGTTTCTTTGAACCTCAAACCAGTAAGATGGGAAGCTGTGAGCTGACCCCAGAAGGAACCCAAGGGATGCCAATAAGAGGTAAATGCTTTGAGGGGGGCTGTACCTACAGGAATCAAAACTACAGTGGTGACCCATGACACTCTGCAAGGACAGCAGAGGGTGAGATCTGCTGCTGCACAGGCACCTCTCAATTCACTGAGGCCTCTGCTCACATGGCCCCACACCACTGAGCCTTCCTAAACCCAGCAGAGTTGCACTCCTCTATTTGCAGAAAAAAAAAAAAAAGGATATTCATCCCCCTCTCTTCAGTGCCTTAGGTACATGGATGGAAATAATTGAGTCTCTCATGAGCCACAGAGTGGTGAACCTCAAGAGACATTCTCCTTCTTGGATGGCTGTGCAGTCAGCCAGGGTGCTGACAGCTTTTTAAGGTACATGTGCTTTTCCATGGCTGTATCAAATGCTGCAATGGAAATCATGGGAATCTTCTGGCAGCTGCCACTTCTGGATGTTTGTACAGCACAACAAAACATTGAACTATCCAAAAAAGGTGAATTTCAGCAGCAGCCTTGTGTGGTAGCAGGGGTTGGCTTCTACAGCCCGGGGAGAGGGGGAGCTTGCACCACTCAGCCAGGACTGTGGCAGGACAAATGGTTTTTGTGTCACAAACCAGACCCTGATGAGGGGGACCAATTTGATTTTTATTTATGCCTCAACTTATGTTATGAATCCATTTTCTGACATGGGGTGAAAAATTACTGTGGGGGCTGTGCTGAAAGCCCTAACACGTGCCATGTGTTAAGGAGGCAGAAAATGCAAGGGAGCCCTGTCCCAGGGAGCTTTCACCTAGCAGCCAGCCAGGGCAGAGAAAGCTGCCACGATTTTCCCTTCTCTCTTTGCTATTCCCTCTTCTGCAGAGACATTTATCAGTGATAAATTCTCAGATACAGAGAATTCTCAGATTCTCAGATATAATACTGCTACATTTGTGCTTTATTTTCATCTGAGGAATATCAAAAAGAATCCTCTCTGATTCCTCATACAGCAGGACAGGACACCTGATGGAGAGATAATCATGATCTTAGCAGCCTCTATTCCTCCACCCTCTAAACAAAGCCACCCACTCTCTTGCAGGTGCAGAGTGAGAAACAGAAGGCCTTGATGCTGTGCAAGTGCTGCTCAGCAACAGTAAAACATTGCTCTCTTGTCAACACTGGTTTGGTCTCAAATCTGCAAAGCAGCACTGTACCAGCTACTGTGAAAACAAAAAAAACCAAACTCTTCCAGCCAAACCCAGTGCAACTTCCCCCTCCAAGTGTGCTCCAGTTCCTCTTGGTGAGGAGCTTGTCCCCCAGTTTGGATGTACATCCAGAATTGCAGCATTTTAGGAGCAGACTCCAGCATTTGTCCTCACTAGATTTCATTTGGTTGGTGATTTCTCAGGTGCACTCATCCATCAAGATCTCTCTGTAAGGAGCCTCTGCCCCCAGGGGGGGAATTAATGGATCCTTCAAATCTGTTATCACTGAGCCTGGGGAGCCCAGCAGGGACTGGCTGCCAGCTGAATTTTACCTGAATCTCCTGGAGGTGCTCTGAGTCTGCCTGTGACAGCCCCAGCTAACAGCTGGAAGCTGAAGTTATCTGTAAAGGCAAGGATCCAGGGATTTTCCTTAAAAACCTATGGAATGATAATACAGTGGTGCTCTTCTGATGGATCCCTCCAACTTATGAGGCAGAAGTTATTTTCCTCCACTGGTAAAGGTGAATCCTGTTGGGCACAAACAGCCCTGGCTTTGTGCAGATCCCACCATGGCCCAAACCCACAAAATGTTGCCATTCTCAGAGCCAGACATGGATAAAATGCTTCCACCTGTTTCTGTTGATGTCCTTCTCTACAGCTGGGAGGACAGAAGAGAGCAGCACCTCCCCTCCTCAAACCTTTAACAATCTCCCCACAGCCCTGGGCTTCTCTCTGGGACTTTGTTAGTACACATAGAAAAATGACTAATAATAATAATAATAATAATAATAATAATAATAATAATAATAATAATAATAATAATAATAATA
>VZRH01006723.1:697266-731721 GCA_013397555.1 Urocynchramus pylzowi | reverse complement strand
AAAAAAAAAAATAATAATAATAATAATAATAATCCCAAGAGGCTCTATGAGGCTGTGGAAGTTTCCTGGTAATGTCTTCTCCTGAGCCCCAAGGAGGCAGAAGAATTCCCTAAAAGGAGAGTTTGGTCAACAGATTGGGCCCTTTGCTCCCCACAAAGGCCAGTTTGGGTTTTTTTTTTTGTTTTTTTTTGGTTTTTTTTAATTTAATGGAGATTGTTATTAAGTACATGAATGCACAGGGTCCATGTGTTGACAAGTACACCTGTGAAAAATCTCCAGAGTGCCTGGAAGGTCTTCAAGCCAACCTTTTCCAGGATAGCTGCTGGTATCAGGTAGAATTGCATTTAAAAATCCAGTTTTTAGTTAGTTAACAGTGTACCTGCTGCTTTGCAGGAAGGAAGGATTCTCTTCTGCATGTAGCTGGATGTGATTTGCATTAAAACCAAAGTTAAGGGCTTCAGCTGGTGCTGAGAGCATATTCAGGAAAGGGAGTTCTGATTTGACTCACATGGGGTTTCTTGTAAGACTGCCCATGGCACTTTTTGTAGTGTTATGGCTTCAGTTTAAAATAAAACTTAAGAACATTCATTTTCTGTTGTCTGCCTGTTTCACAAGCATGTTCCTCAGGGATCTAATTCTCTTACTATATACGTCTGTATAGGTTTTAATTTGAAAAAAGGTTTGTCCTCTTGTTTCAACAGTAATTTTCCTACTATTTAAGCTATTTTTGGGATAAAAATCTTGGTTTTTATTTTTTTATTTTTCTTTTTTTTTTTTCTTTTTTCCCTTTTCCACCCCTTCTCAGTTCAGCTTTCTAGTAACTTTCAAAGGGAGTGATATTTATTTTGGTAACTCAATTTCACTAACATAAAAGGAGGGACAGAATGTAACAGTGACCCGTGTGTGCCTCTCATTTTTAAATTATGGGCTTTTACCTCCACCGTGTGGCAGCTCTTCAGAACTGACTTGAAGTGCTTTAGCATAGAGGTAAAAAAAAAGGACAATGAGTTTACTAAATAGGGTAATTCAGCAGTAATTCAGACTTCTAAACATTGCTTCAATGAGGTCACTCTTAAACTTCACTTAAAATCTTACCAGTGTTCACTCATCTCCATTTTGAGATGGGTACATTGACCAAATGATATTTCAGCACAATATAACATAATATAATTTTTTTGGGTATAAACATAATTATCTATTTTCTGTCAGTTTGTGTGCATGTGTAAAAATACAAAACTTGCATAATTTTCCTTTAATTCACAGATGAGCCTTCAAAAATGTGCTGCTTAACTATATTTAGGAACTCCAGCCTGCTCAGCTATTGAGGGAAAGAAAAATCAGCTGGTCCACAAGCAATTCAGATGTGGGAGCTGGTTTATTGAATTTCAGACTGCAGGATTAAATTTTTATTCTTAGAATAAAAACTTTGTAAAATGCCTTTTGCCTTGATTAAGGAATGCTTTGATTCAGGTATGTTGTTGAGTAATGTCCATGAGCTGTGCTTCTACCAACCAAGTGATGTTTTCCACTTCTCCACAAGTAAAACTCGTGTTGGAATCAGGAGCATGGCTGAGAAACTCTAAATTCTGGTGTCCTGTGTGTCAGCAGATATCTTGGTCCCTCAAGTTTTTCAGCTTTTTAAGTGGACTTTCAGCTTCAATAAAAAAATTACTGCTGATGTATTCAGATGCAGCTAAAGTGACCCCAAAATTCTGATCTCTGTGATCTCTGCAGATGAATTGTGGGTTTTGTTCATTACAGTTCTTTGCCTGAAGCTGGAGTCTCTCTTCTGCTTTGAAGCAGCAGGAAAGTGAGAAATTGTTCTGAACAGCCTTTGTTTTATTGTTTCAATTGGTTATTGCATTGGGTTTTGGTATAGTTTACTGCAGAAATCTGTTTATGAACATATGATTTGTTGTAAGGATGAAATAATTTTTTTAGTATGAAAAACTGAGAACTTTTCAATATTTTTACTTTTCTATTGTGTATCTCAGCCACTTAATTTTTGGGTGCTGGTGAGTTAAATGGTCTTGTTCTTTTGCCAAAACTCTTGTTTCCTCCTAGCAACTGAATGTATAGTTGGCTTGGAAGAATTAGAATTACCAAGTTGTCTGTAATGACGAAAAAGCACTATAAAATCGATTTTTAAAGCTGTTTAGATCTTTTAATATATTAATTGCATATATTATTAATTCAACTAGAGTCATTTTTGTCTCCTGCTCAAAAATGCTTAACAATCCAGACTGCAGTAGAAACCAGCTCTTGCAAGAGCATCTTTCTAAAAATTAATATTCTTCATGAACATGAGCATAATGAAGAATTTAAAATGTACTTTTAATTATGTTGTTATGGATACAGCTAGCCTAATAGACACACAGTGATTAACTGCAACATGGGTGTTTTAGTGCAGTGGGTGACATTTATCACTGTCCCTTCAGCTAGAGATGGTCAAATTTAGATGTTGCTGGTCATCTTTCTAGCTGAGCCTTGAAATGTTTGGGTTTTTCCCAGATCCAAGTAGAGTTGTTACTGGGAAAGGTCCTGAAAGGTAGAGAATCATAAATTATCCCAAGCTGGAAAGGACCCATAAGGATCATAGCTACCAACTCCTGTCACCACAACTATGGCACTGGTACCTATTTTAACTTACTCCTAGTTGCACTGTGGTGGTGGCAGCTGGCATTCTGACCCCCAGGAGATAAAACCAAGTTTATTTAGGAGAATTAAAGCTGTAGCAGCAAATAAAATTGTGATGCAGGTGCAGCTGTGTAGATGCTTTTATTTCTGGAAGGCTTTTGTGACATCTTGCTCTGGATGGGCATTTAATTAACCTTGAGAAATGTTTTGTGTGTGTGAGAGAGAGTCAGGGAGTCATCGGTGCAACACACAATGTGACAAAGACCAGGTCAAGTATAACTAAGCCAAAATGAAGATTAAAATCTCTAAGGCATCAGGAATAGCCTGAAAAAGGGATTGGGAAACGTCCCAGATACCACCAAACTACTGCAAAATGCAAACAAGTGTTGGAAGCTTGTGTTCTGGTTTATCTTCTGCTGTCTGAGATGTGTTTGAAAAGTTTATGTCCTGGTCTGAAGAACAAAATGTCTGCTGAGGAAGGTGGGAGCCTCCCTGGAATGGGAAAAAAGACCATCTCCCTCCAAATTATAAGTCTGAAAATTATGGACCTTCCAGGCAAAAATGAAGGAAAAGGAACAGCAGTTCTTTATTTAGGATATCAATGTGTGTGTATTTATATAACTCAGAACAGAGCAAACAACAACCCAGAAACAGAAGTTTCCCACCTGCCAAGCACGATGTCTTTTCAGATGAAGAAATTCACTGAGAGAGAGACCTACCCCACAACAGTTTAAAATTCTGACTTAAATTTAGCTTTGACATATAACAAGGGGGCACTTCTCTCTGAACCTTGACACCTTGCATGGGAAAAATGAGGTTGCATGAATTTACTCACTTTCAGCCTTGTCACTGCATATGAAAGAGAGGCAAATGGCTCAAGAACATTTTCTCAGCATTCTTCCAGTGCCCTTTTTGTTGTGCAATTAAAGCAGCACGGCCAAAACTGCCCCCTCTGTTTCTGCAGAGCCAGCTCTGCCCTGAGGTGGGAGCTCATGGCTGTGGTTGACAGAGCAGAGCTGAAAATGCTGAGTGAAGAAATGCACAGCCTGGCTCTGCTTGGCATTCTGAGCCAGGGCTTTATCTGCTGGGTGAAGGAGTTCTTTTCAACACCTAGGAGTGCTTTTGTGGCTCTTGTGCTCTGACCATCTGGAATTGCTGACATTTGAGTCCCACTAGGATGGACTGGGAACAGTGGTGCCTGTAGTTTGTACGAACTCTTTGGGCTGGAAAAAAGGAGCTGTGTAGGGGTTTGACTCCACAATCTCTGTGTCAGGTCCTGTTTGGTTTTTATGTTTCCTCTCAAAACATTTTTTTTTTTTAAAAACCCAAGGAACACTGCCATAATAGTTAACCAGCAGAAAACTGTTATTCTTAAAAAAAAAAAAAAAAATTAGGCAAACCCTGATCACAAAACCTATTTTTTTGCATATTTAGACTTCAATTTTCAGGTAGGGACTAATGATTGACCAGATCATTTGATATGAACTGATGAACTGCGTATGAGGAATACATTGCTTTTGTTCTCTGATGTCACTAAGAGCCAAAAAAAATCATTATACTTCCACTATAAGTCTAATTATTCTTTTCTGAAGCCTTACAGCATTTTATTTCATATTCTGTGGGTTTAATTTTCTCAAACTTTTGTCTCCTAAAGTCAGTGAGAATCTTAAAATTGAAATCTCCAGCTATGCAATGACAGGACTAAAATAGCTGGTGAGCTTGACAGTGTGTTAAATGAATTGTGGGTATATTTTATTGTTTTAATAATAGCCTCATAGAAACAAATGTACTAATCACATCAAAGAAAGTTCAGTAAAAGCAGGGTATAGTTTTATGCAGTTCAAACTTCACATTCACATCAAATTTTTTTGAGGGGGTATGTGGATTTTGTTGGTTTCTTTGGTTTTTTTTGGGTTTGTGTTTGGGGTTTTTTTGGTTGTTGATGATGTGGTTTTTTTTTTCTTTTCTTTTCCAGCATCCCAACACTGTCACCCTTAATGGTGTAGACTTTCTCTGTGTCCAGTAATACAAGGGGAGTAAAAAACTTAGAAATTGTTGTTTCCTTCCCAATTTGTTGCATGCTTAGGAGCAAAGAAATATTTTTTCTTTCTTGAAATACAAATAAATGTTCTACAGAGGGAAACAGAGCCTGCCACTGCAGGCCTTTCTCCTGCTCTCAAGGGCACTTAGTGCTGTGTCACTGTTCAGAGATTCACTGAACAAATCAGCTCCCATTCAATCCCAGGCTGCCTTGGCACAGCAGGAAAAGCCTCCTCTCTTAGAAAGAGACACCAATACCTGGAAAATTCAGCTGAAAAACCACTGAATGGTTTTTGTACATTTTAATTGCCAAGATTCTAGGCAGGAAAAAGGTCACAGATCTTCAGCACGCAGGGAGGAAAAGTGTGGGAACAGCAAATGTTGTAAGAGATGGTGGCTGAGGAGGTTTAGGTGACCATAAAAAGCTGTGTTTTCAGAGTTTCATTCTGGTGTGGGAAGGGTTTTGCTCTTGTAGGAGAATCTCTGCTTAGAGCCTGGGTATCTCCTCCCTTATTTGCTGAAGATAGACTTTAGTAGAAATAGTCAAAATCTGAAAACTTAAGCCTTCCAAATCCTGTGTGGAGGACTTGACCTTCTGGAGCTCAGAATTATTTGTTCCAGCACTGTGCTGTCACACTGGTTTCAGGCTGCCACTCTTGTCCCAGTGCCTTTGGTAAGCACTGCAGAGACACTTGGGGAGTAGGTACTGCCCTTCAGAGCTGGACACCTGGAAATGTGGAAAACTTTTGGGAGTAGGTACTGCCCTTCAGAGCTGGACACATGGAAAACTGATGGAGATTGGGGCCTTCCTTTTACAGACATGGAATGATTGAGCTGAAAGGTCAAGGGACTGGAGCCAGGGTGATGCCTCAGGTTTTAGCTTTCATATTTCTCAGATTCTGTGCTGCTTTAGTGTGTAGTTCTGAGCTTCATATTAGGGGATGGGGACATCTCTTCACAGAGTAGGGAGACAAAACAAGCATTCCATACATGAAAGTTAAGCCCCAGACTCCTGCAGAAACAATGGAAATCTCTCAGTAAAAGAGAACAAAGAAATACTGTATTGCACAGAGGAGATGGGGTGAAATCCTCTTGTATCTGAAGTGTCAACTGCACACTGCAGCCCCTCTAAGTGAGGGGGAAAAAACTTGTTTTTTCCCTCCCAACAGAGGTCCTGTCAGATTGAGATTTAAATGCTCAGCTACCCTACAAAAACCAGACCTATCCTAATACATGCAGGAAAGATTTCTCATTTATTTAAAAAAACCCCAACTTTGGTAGGAATGTTTTGGTGGATTGTGATTTTGGTGACGAATAGAAGTAATACACCAAATTCTCATTTTTTTCTTTTCCAACCCCCCTCAGGTTTTAATAATCTGTATAAATTAGTAGATAAATATTTTTCTTCCTAAGGATAAGGAACATAAGCTTAAAATTAGCATCTTGGTGGAAGGAGTATGGCCTGTAGAAAATCCAAGTGTGTATCTCTGCCACCAAAGTCTTTGCAGGGCTTGGCCTCTGGAGGGGCCACGTGGCTTTGAAAGTTGGCAGAGATGGGTTTGCAAAAAAAACCCAAAGAGCTCCTGACCTGGCATTTTGCAGCAGCTCAAGAGACTGTCCCAGGTATTGATCCAGATGTGTTTGACTGGAATGTTAAAATTGATGGCTGCAGGAAAGATTTCCCATGGTCTCTCCTCAGGCAGGGTGGCTTTAAACAAAGATCTCTGCAGAAGATTCTCAGGATGAGAAAGAACTTTCTGGAAGGTGAAAAGGACACCAGAGGTTGAGACAGCAGTGCTGTTTGGGGTAGTCCTACCAACTGAGTGCCTGCTCACACATTTTTCCCCTATATGACATTTTCTGGTCACATACAGTGGCTTTGCTTCTGCCCACCAGAAGTATGAGTGGAACAAAGGGTGTCACTTGGTGTCCAATAGTCACTTCAAAAAATTCTGGTTAAAGATTTAGGTGCTTTTGGAAGTGGTCATATTAGATTGATTTTGGACTGCAGGTCCTATGTAATTGAGAAGAGATAAAGAGTCAGATCCAGCTAAAACTCTCACATTGTTTTAAAAAATAAAATTAAAAAAATAGAAGCAAGTTGGCTTGGGAGTGATAATTAGGATATTTGTTGTACTGAAACTAAGTTTTTTACAATATTTGGCTTAGTAATGTAAGCTATGTGTGCATCTACTCCTTTAGTCATCACTTTAGTGATGCCATTTAGGTTTATATTTTCTTTCATCAGATTTTGGCAGTTTAAGCTCTTTTTTCCTTCTGCATCACCATGAAGGCACACAGAGCCTGGTTCTTCAATGGACTGAGTTGTGAGTTCACAGGATGATTCCTTGGGTAAGGGTGGTACAGAAACAAAACCAAATGAAACCCTAAAGCAGAGCAACAGGGTATCTCAAGTTGGGTTACAAAATGTATGCCAAGCTCACTTAAAAAACAGGGAACAGTTGTTTTGTGCTTATTTTATGATGAAAACAAAAAACCCTCTGTTTTTTATATTAGAAAATCAAGGAAACTTTCTCAGTACTGTTAGTGTTGAAATGAAAAATTCAGTTTGTTCTTTTAAAATGGGAGACCTACACTTGGCCCAAATGAGAAGCTGGGTAATGGGTTAATTCATAATTGATGTTAATTACAACTTGTAACTCCTTGCCTACTGGACACAGGTTTACAATGGAGAAAAATGAAGTGGTGCTGACCTAATTAGTCTGTCATGTTGTGCCTTGTCACATAATGTGGTTGATCAGCTCATTCCTTAATTGCCTGTCCTTCTGGTGCTGCAGAGAGAATCCTTCTATTCATGGAAATGCAAGGTACATTTATAAAAATAAAATAGCCATTTATTAAGTTTTAAAACATTTCAGTGTTCAAGAGAATAGAAAAGCCTATAATTCAAAATGTGATTTATGTTCTGTTTCTGCCTTATTAGGTCTGCAAGTACTGAGTTGGGCTGGTTTGCTGGAGGGACCTTTGTTCTCCAGGGATTACTTGTTCCAGTGCCTCATTGTTATTTCACTGAGGATTTTATTTTGACATATTATTGTATTAACAAGTTAAATCTTTAGATTATTATGTCCATTAGTACTATTTTAAAGGGACTGTTGTGTCCTGCTTATGTATTTCTTTATTTTTGCTTTGGACTTGTACTGTGGAACAGACTGACAACAGTCCTAGATAATACTTTTTATTGGCAATGATCAGCTCAGGTCCATGTTGGGTCAGTCTGAGGATGAAGGTCCCAATTCCAGGAAGAAATATGAAATTTCTTAAGATATCCCCATTTAGCAAATTATTCAGGGATATGCTGCTTTGTGATGACAGGTTTAAATAATATGGACTTCAGTGTAGGCTTCACAGGAAGCTTAGAGCTTACTTTAAGCATCAGTGTCTTGCTGAATAGAAAAAAACACCAGTGACTATCAGAATATACTTTTTTGATAACAAGAAAATATATAGAAATGTGTTTTAATTTTTTTTGTGCATATTGTACTAACTGTACTGGTAGTACAAAACCTGCATATGCTTACATGCATTCATGTGCAGAATTAACCTGTCCTTTTGTAGTTTTCAGATGTGAAATCTTGTTTGCAAATATGCAAAATAATGCATATAAAGCAGAGGTTTTATTGCAGTCTTTAGTGAAAATCAACAAAAGAGTGGTTTATGTTGAAATTCAAGTGTGTTTAATTTTTTTCATGTTTGCAACCCGAGTGCAAGGTTGTTACACCTAAAGTGCATGGAGCAGGATCTGTTCTCAAGGTAATTCTTTTTAAAATTCACCCAGCAATGGCTGAAGCTAAGCAAGGTTAAACTGTAGAAACAAACTCCTATCATTAGCTCTTTGTGTTCCATTAGTTCCAACATTTGGGATCAGAATGCCACCTGGGTGAGCCTGCCCAGGGTTATTTTCTGCAGTGCTGTCTCCCCTGGTGCAGTGCTGGCTCTGTCATTCTCCTCCAAGGACTGCAGGCTGGCACAGGTGGGAAACACAGAATTCTCATGACATGTCCACAGCCAGGAGAACAAGCTTGACAAAATGCTTGGATTTCAACCAGTGGTGCAGCAGACTAATGCAGGTCCTGAGAGTGAAAACTGTTGCTGTATATTCATCAGCTGAAAACACTGTGAGCTTCAAGATTTAATATTTATAAAAAGAAACTGAGTATTCATCAGGTTAACCCTCTTGGGTTTGAAAGCATCAGGATTAACATTCCTGTGAATAATGAAGGTATTAGTTACTAATAACAATTAGTGATTTTATGCTGAAGGACACGTGTGGCACATTTATTTTGAGCTGATGAGTTCCTTGGCAGCAGCAGCCAGTAAAAGTGGATAGAAATGTCCAGTACCAGCAGCAAGGACTCTTGTAGGTCAGTTTTCCTGAGTGTGCTTTAAAGCTAAGAAAGTTGCATCAGCAAAGTTCCAGATGTCCTTGAGAGCTTGACACCAGCTCAGAGCCCCTTGCTGTCACCACAGTGTGTAATTGTGCCACTGTGTTTGTGGGCTGGCAGGACTCCTTTCCACACTGCCCTGCTCTTGCAAAAAGCTGTTCCCACTTGCACAGCCCAGCTTCTGCTGCTTAAAAGCATTTTAATCTGGTTTTTTTTTTTTACCTTTCCAAAAGCCCACAGAGTGCACAGCTGTTCATTAGTGGGTGTGACAGCTGAAATGGCTCTTGTCAGCAGTTGCCCAGTTAGAAAAGTGGCAGTCCTCATTTGTGATGTTGAAACAAAATGATCTCTAATCAAGTCTTGTGTATTTCTTAAAATATAAAGTGATATTTCTGGAATGTATTTTGTGAGGTGGGAAGCAATTCAAATAATAATTTGTGCTCTGTAACAGATCAGTATAGAATAAAAAACGTTAAGATTTTTGGAACTTATTTTTGCAAGACCAACTTGTTCTTGTGCTTACCAGCAAAGTTCTGGCCCTACATGAATCCCATGGTTATACCAACACTGTTTGACAAAATTAATCATGATATAAAGGGAGCAACATTAGAAAAAGTAATATGTGTCAAAATGTAAAATGAAGGAGAAGAGGAAAAAAAAGAGGTTAATTTCCAACAGTTCCAGCAATATTTATTTCCTGAAATACTCCCTTTTCTCAAGCACTCAAAGTGTTTTTTAAATAGAGCAAAAAATTCAGCCTGCACTGAAACTAGTCATGGGTAAACCACTGACTCCTGTGGGGTTTGACCCCTACAGTTCTCAGACACTGATTTCTGTGGGGAAATCAGATCTGCAAACTCTGAAAGTGAGAACTTACCATGTTTTTTCCTAAATAGCTTTGTGCATAACTACTGAAATCCAGGATGGATTTGAGATTACAAAGCATTCGCTAAAACAGTGCGTGGGGGGAAGTGAATGGAAAAAAGTTTGGTAATTTTGGTAAAAGTTGAAGCATCATAAAGAATTCCTTGAACAAGGATTTATTCATCTACTTTAATGTAAACCTGTTTGCTATGTGCAGGTGAAATCAGCCCCAAAGCTGTTCAAGTTCTCTCACACTTCTATTCTCTCACTCGACGGTACAACTTCAAGTTGTTTGTAGCTAATTCCAGAGCAGAGAAATACTTTGCTTACATGTAGAGAGAGCATGCATAAACAGAGTATCTGTCTTCTTGAAGATGATAGAGCAATTAAAATCATTATAATTTATGCACATAATTACGTGCATAATATGTGTATAATTTATGTGTAGACGGGGGGGGGAATTCTTTTAATGGGGAAGTAAGGCTGAGGAAACTTGAGAGGTGAGCTGCTGATGTGAGAGATGACTGCAAATTTCAATTTCATGCTTTCCCTTTTTCATATTCATTGTTGCTATTTTATGAGCCTACTTCTGTGGAAAAGTTAGTCCTGACCCAGACCTCTTTAGAGAAAAAGCCTGAAAATTAGAGTGGAAGTGTGATGACCTGTGTGGGGAAAGAATTTGAAATGTTCTCTGTATGCAGTACATCCTCTCATATCCTGTGGCTTCCTAGTACCACAGGGGTTACTTGGTTTTCTTTTTTTTCTGATTTATTTTCCAAACCTTGGTGATGTAATTGCCAACCAAATACATAAATTCATGAGATCAAAAGATTTTAATGTGGCTCTGTAAGGGTGTTGCTGTCCTGGAAGTTTCTAGACACAACTGGAACCACTACTGATATAAAGCTCTCATGTAGGTCCATAAATTGCCCTGTAAGCCTTTATTAAACTGTAGGAAAGGGTGACCTACTTGATAAATAAGGACTGGACTGCTGAGCAGCCTGGAAACAGGTCAAGGAATGCTAGAGCTGTTGTCTTGTAACACATTAAAATACTGCCCTTCAGCACTTTTGATGCTCATCTGTAGCCCAGAATAAGAGCAGTGTAACATAAACTCTCATCCCATCCTATGCCTTTTGTTCTTTCTTAGTTTTTTTTTATTTTTCTGCAACAGTTATCCCACTTTCCAGGGTCTTTCAAACAACACAAAAATGTATCTTAGGTAAACTGACGATCCATACATCATGAACAAAGTCTCTGAGTTAGGAAAATCAAGAGAAGAATGTTTTTCATTTTCAGTATCACTTGTCTTTAGGTCAGGACTATGGGTTATGAGGATTAGTATTTATTATGCTTCTTGGATTTCAAGTAACTTTGTTTTAAGAGAAGGTAATTGTTTTTGCTGTAGCTGTTGGCTAAAGGGCACTGAGTATCCCAGAGCAGCTGCCTTAGGTGTAATAAATACATGCACAGACAACCAGACCATGAATGTATTTTACCCTTTATCTATGGGAATAGTAAACAGTGCCTATGTGGCATCTTAAGACCTAAATTAGTCTTTTGTGCCACTGGAATTTTTTTTCTTTAATGAAACATTAATTCACTTGGCATTTTTATGAGCAGCCACTGTTTTTCTTCCTTTCTAGAGAAGTAAAATCTTACAGTGCTGCACTTTGCCACCTTTTTTCTTACTATTTTTGGAGTGTCTTCATTGCTTTGAAAACTAATTTACTTCCCATTCCACTTCTCTTGCCAGCTTGGGTAAAAATGGCTTGATTGTATACAAAAATATAGTATACCATAAAAAAAATAAAGGAAAAAAATCATATTAAAGAATATGCAGGTTAGAGAATGATACAGCTGAGGGAGCAGAGGCTGTTGCCAGAACTGTAAAAACAGCTGTACTGAGTTATATATATTATAAAATTATAGTATAAATACAGCATAGTCTAAAGTGTGATGGGAAAGCAGAGTGGATGAAACTGGAGGATTTCATCTGTGCCACTCGAGGCAGATCTGTAGTGTTGGAGGAAATGATGGTGATTTTAAATAAATATCCCTTTGAGGTACTTCTTGTTAAAGTGAGGAGCTTGTCAGCAAAGCTGTGGGGGAGAGCTGTGCAACCCAGAAATATCCACTAAAGGCAGCTGGTTACAGCCTCTCTGCAGGGGCCCAGTGAACAAATGGAGTTATTCCCACAGGAATACATTTGAACAAGTGAATAAATTTGAACAAGTCCCTTAGATTTGCTTTAGGACTTTTGGGTTAGGATCTGTTTCTGTAAAATTCAGAGCAACTTTAGGAGTGCTGATAAAACTCAACCCCTGCATGAAGTCTGTGTCTGTATCACCTTTTGACAGCTTTCAGAGAGTTCTGTAGCTTGTGTTATGAATCCCAAACCCATCAGCCTCCTTCCTCCTTTTGTTTGGGAAAGAATTAAAGGTTTAGCTGGGTTCTTATGAATGTTGCTGGCTGTTGCACTGCGCTGTGATTACTGATGAGCTGCTGTGCTTGCCAAAGAGAGGATACTTAAACTTCAGAAATATGGGAATAGTGACCTTCAGGATGCTTTTGGGAGGACCAAAATCTTGCAGTGATAGATGCCAGGAGTTATGAGGTTCTAAACAAAGAGCAGTAAAAAGTTTTGTACCGGTGTGGCTATTGCTTGTAGGGTAACACTGTCATTTTGTTGCAATTTGAGCCACAAAACGGAGGAGCTCAATGTATGCATTTTGACTCTCTCTTGGATCACTAAAAAGAAACAGGGAATATGGTACATATCAGTAGCCAGTTCAGTGTGTGTTCTGTCAGGGAACACCAAGGGATAACAAGAGCTGTACAGTTGTTTTTCACAACTGAGATGCAATTCAGGCTGTGTCGTTTCTGCCCCGTTTATCTGGAGGAAAACAAATTCCACCTCCTGCAAACTTGGAATTCACATGGAGTGGTGGGAGATGCAATCCCATAGCCATCCTTTCCAGAGCTTATTTTCCCATTTTGTGCATGTGAACACAAATCCAGATGCTTGCTCTGCAGAAACATGGGTGCAGAAAAACAATTTTAATTAAACTTTGTTAAAGTTTCAAATCCATGACTATTATAAGGCATTCTCATTAAAGCTTGACAGCAGATGATTTCATTATTTTCCTTGGGTTAGGAGTAGCTAGTTTATAACAAAGCCAGGAAAAACAATCAGCTGTAAAATTGAGGTTATCTAGTATTTTGTTTGCTGTTCCACCTCCTGTTTGATGAAGATTAATCAATTCACCCCCTGTTCTGTTCTGCAAATATGGAAGCTACAAAACCCTCTCCACCTAAGCCTAAAACACTCTTGCTATTCCTGCAATGGAATCTGCCAGGACTTGCCACCAGGTTGGATGCACTCTTTTCCACTCTTTCTTTTCCACTCTTTCTTTTCCACTCTTTCTTTTCCACTCTTTCTTTTCCACTCTTTCTTTTCCACTCTTTCTTTTCCACTCTTTCTTTTCCACTCTTTCTTTTCCACTCTTTCTTTTCCACTCTTTCTTCCACTCTTTTCCACTCTCACATCTGAAGCTCTCAGTGGGATTGGCCAGATTGTCTGAGGTGGGAATTTGCTCTGTGAGGACTCTGGGAGTGCCAAGTGAGCTCCTTTCCATGCACACTCTCCCAGCATTCTGCATGAGGCACAGGGAGGGATAGCAGCTGGTGAAAGAGGTGAAAGCACTGGGCACCCTTCCATCACAGTTTTAATAACACTAATTTAATAATTTAATAACTAATTTAATAACTGTAACAAGATTTTAATAAACGGTAATAATCTGTGGCAAAACCCAGGCTTCTGGTTTTGAAACATGAAATATTTAACATAAATTCACCTTGAAGATGGTGGAACCTTCCTCAGTTTTAAACTTTGGGTTGTCAGAGTTTCTTCTTCACAATTTAATCTCTAAATTCTTAAGAACCATGAAGCCCAAATCCTACGGTTATAGTTTACTTTTTCTCTAGGCTAATTAAATAAATAAGAACTTTGGAGTTGCTTGTTTTTTTAAGCAGCCTGAAGGCCTTGCAGTCTTTTTATTTTTTTATTGGTAGCTAGATAGACTTCAGTGAAGGGAGGGCTTGCCACAAGGAGTTGGGGTTTGTCAGCCTTTTGAGGGACAAAGTGAGCTGACAGGGACCTCAGGAGAGGGCTGGGGATGGTGAGACAGGACCCCCCTGTCCCTTTTGATATTTATTGGAGGTTTTGGATCTGCCACTTTCCAGCTGAAGAGCTCACATTTCACTCTTTTCACAGAGACTGCAATCAGTAGTAGCCCATTGAGCTAATTGTTTGCTTGTTTGTGTGTTTGGAAACAGCAAAATTAAGAGAGAAATGAACAGAGGCAGGCTGCATTCTTAACAGAGTCCCAGAAATAAGAGTAATTTTCTTTGTGTTGAACAAGCCTGCAGCCAAAGTCTCTTTTGTCTCAAAGTGACATATATAAGTCTCTGAGTTCCTTGGAAAAGAGGAAAAATACTGGCCACTGGGGCCATTTATTTTTCTTTCTAGGTGTTTAAGGAAAAAGAAACACAGTCTGTTGCCTGGATCAAAAGGAGTAGCTCACTCAACTGCTGCTCCCCTTCCTGATTCAGCAAACAAATCCCCATGGTGGCATTTTAAGGATGCTGCTCTGAATTTTGTTGCCCTTCCAGTTAAAATAAAATATAATTATTTGTAACTGCAAAGGAATTGGGTGTATAGAACTCCATGAAATAATGGATTCGTGGTTGAGTATTTCTTGTAGCTGTTTCTCTATTGCACTCAGGGACTTAGCTGCATATCAAAGAGCAGAAATTCATACCTAGGTTATTCTTTGACCAAATTTCCTCCTTTCAATACAACAAGTAGATTTGATTCATATTGGGTAATAGAGCAATGGCTGAGAAAGTATTAAACTCTGAATTGTTAGTTATCAAAATGCATGAAAGGTACAGAAGGGATGGGGTGCAGGGGAAAGATGTAAAGGGATGAATTAACCTGGCTTGGACAATGTAGTGCTAAAGCTGGACCAGTCCTGGAGATCAAGTGGAAAGATTTCATGCTCACACAGTGAGCAGCTGCAGCAGTTTGAGATGTTGCTACCCTTTGGCAGAGGGTAGGAGGAAAGTGAATTCTGAGATGAGTAAATTCATGATTCTGTCTCCTAGACCAGGGTGCTTCTGCTCTGTTTTGGGGTGTATTTGCTGGGGATGACCTTGCAGAACTATTTCCTCAAGCTGGAGTTTGGGTCCCTCCTCTCCCTGGCAATAACATAAACTGGTCATAAACAGGTTATGGAGTCCCTAAGCTTACTGCTCTTACAAACTTCTAGATATTGTAGGCTTGAAAAAGTTACAGAGCACTGCAGCTTCTTAGAGGAGTTAACTTTCTGCTTTGGTACACGAGGATCAGAGTAACTTTGTGAAAGACAGTTTTGTGACTGTTAAAGAGAACAGTATGATGCTATAGTGTGGGTATAGCATACTCTACAGTGTAGTAGGCAAGCAGAGGAGGTGAAACTTGGGAATTTCCTCTGTGCCACTCGAGGCAGCTCAACCTGCCAAGAGTGTGGTAATGCCCACGTGCCCTGGTGATGAAACAGGGTCAAAACCTGTGTTCACTCACAGGGACCCAGCACCTGGTACATCTCCTTTAGAAACCACTTTGAGATTTCTGTCATTATTTCAATGGCCTTTGCATGCCTTTGAGTATATTTCTTTTTCCTTTGGAAGAATTCAGCTGATGAGCAGTATTTTTTCTTCTGCTGAGAAGGCCAGTTCTGTGTTTCAAACCATAACTGTTTTATATATGTATCATACATATTTGTGTATATGATGTATATATTAAAGTCCAGCAGAGAAATACAGCTAAATCTAGTCCTATATTAAGTACATGAAGAATGAAATCTGTGTTTAAATGGGTCTGCTTTGCATGTACTGGGGCCTCTGGGAGCTGGCTTCCCTCCCAGTCTGTGCTGATCACACTCCAAACACCTTACTGAGTGCTCTGAGATTTTATATGCATGTATATGAACATAAAAAGTCTAGAAAGTCTGGAAATCCGTGCAGGAATTGCTTCCAAACCCTTGGCAAGCAGCCAGAGCAAATGTGAGAGAAAATGAGGATTTTTTTTTTTTTCCCAGTGAACTCAGGCAGTGTTTGGTACCTGGGTCTCTCCTGGGCACTTAGGGATGCACTGGCATGCAGTGGAGCTGTAATTCCAGGTGTTTCCCCATCATCCTTAACTCCAAATTTGTCTCCCAGCAGCAGTGCTGCATGCTGAGAGTCCAGGGGGCTTTTTACACCTTTGTCTGTGATGATATCTCTTCTAATGAAATAAAATGCTTACAATGCTTAATAGTTTCATTTTAGGGCATGATGTCAGGGGCAGGAACAGTGAGCCCAGTGCTCCAGCCTCCCAGCTGAGTACTTAATAAGCTCAAACCAATGCTTTGTCAGCTCAGAGCAGCCAAAACCACTTTGTGATTTTGATTTCAACGTGCATCATGTTGGTGTTTGGTCTGTACCTGTGATGTACACAGAAGGGATGGCAGGACAGAGGGTGCAGAGATGATAATTGCTCAGTTTTCTATCCAGTTTATTTTGTAGAGGTCCTGCACTAGGTGACTGCTGACTCAGTGCTGTACAATTTTGGTTGGATGTTTAAGTCCCTTCTTAGGAAACCCTGGAAGCTGTTTTGTGCTTTCAACAGCAGCAGGGGCTCAGCCTCTGGAGACCTCTCCATGGATGCTGCCAGTGTCAGGACTGAATTATGGAGAAGCCAATTAGGATCCATACCAAACAAATTCTACACTGAGATAAAGCAGTTGGCAGAGCAGTCTTGTTTCTGCTTACAGAGGTGTTTCTTAATAAGCTTCAGCAGGTCTAGGAACAATTTGATCACTAGGGAGTTTCTCAAGGAGGCACTTGAATGATTGTGGAGACTTGAATTTTCAGGGTGATTTTCATGCCTGCCTTGCCTGCATGAAGCAGGGTGAGCCAGGATTTCAGTTTTCTCCTGGATGCTTCTTGTTTTAAATCTCTTTCTCTGCCTGGGAGCTTGGTGCAACTGAAGGAAGAAGGGAGAAGAGGGCAAAGACACTCAACAGAAATCAGTCAACTACAATAAAAACACAGAAGTGTCCTGGAGCTGGGTTTACTGCTGAGTCTGGAGGGAGGAAAGGATGTTAGAGTGTCAGTAGGGCATCAGAGCTGTTGCAGAGTGCAGTCATCCTGGGTTTTGAATTCCCAAACAGATTTTTGCAATAGTGTGGTATTTCAGTTTGACTTCAACCATTTTAATCTCCAGCAAGGAGGAGGAATCCAGGGCAGCAGTGTCAGGAGAACTGCAGGGGAATGCAGGGCTGTAGGAGATTATTTTCTGTGACATCTGCTACAATAGCCTGGAATTGCCAGGCAGGATGCTTTTCTCCCTGTTCAGTAACCTTCTCACCAAGAGCAATTGAAATGTAGTTTTCAGCCTTATTGTCACTGAAAAATGGTGTGAGTTGCCCCTTCACACTGTTCAATCATTTCTCTGGCCACTGTGCAGAGCTTGTGAGTTTGATACCTGTGGCTTTGATCCAAGAGTGACTTCTCCACAGCCCAGAAGGGAATGCCAGGGTGCTGGAGCAAAACTAACTTTATTTGAGCCCCTGACCTCTTAGGGACAGGACAGACAAATACAAGAACTTGCATGAAATCCCAACCATTGCTGCTTCATCTGTAGCCTCAATTGCTGTGATGCCTAAATTATTTCACAGGGAAATTCAATCTGTATGGTGTGGTCTTTGGGGGTTGTTAAACAGATTTTTCTGCTCCTCATCCTCAGTAATTGTGTGCACTCTTAACCTTGGACCTCCTCAAATGTCCAAACTGAAATGTAAAATCTGTGAATATAGGAATTTCTTCATGTCTTTACAGACTTGCTGACAAAATGGTCAGGGATAGAAAAGACACAAAATTAACAAGCAGGTAACAGGCAATTTTTTATAATTCCAAGTGCAATTGTTCCTTCTGTCAGCTGAAAAGTTGTATATGAAAAGAACTGCTAACCCAAATGGAAAAGCCAGTCAAATTTAAATGTAAAAGTATCCTACTCTTCTTCCCCTTCTTCTGCTAGCCTTATAAAAAAAAAAAAAGGATTTTTGGGCATTTTGGATAGATTGATGTAGTATGTCACTGTGTCAGGACTTGGAGTTTCAAGCCACATATGGTTTTGTGATTAGAACCAGCACCAAAATATGGGCTAGAAATCAGATGAATTTTTTTCTGCTAAAACAAGAAACCTTCATGACAGTAGTGGTTTTACTCCTGAAGGCAGGATATATATCCATATGTCTGGTTAAGTATTCACATTGAGGATCCTGTGGAGATCCACGTTAGCTGCAGGGTTTGAGAATTGCTTTTTTTTTTAGGATTTTTTTGGTGATACAATTGTACTAAAAATGTACATAAATTCTCCTAAACCTGCTGTTGAACTTGTAAAATAGCTTCCCAAACAGCTGGATATGAAGAATTTCAGATTTTAAAACCTTTTTTGCCACAGTGCTTTTGTCTGAGCTCAGGGATGGAACAAGCAGCCTGTACCTGTGGGCAGTGCTGGCTTTTCCAGAACTTGCTTTATAAAGTGCCCAGAAGATGGTGCCATGGCGTTGCTTTTGCTACAGGAATGCTGAGATCTTGAGGTTTCCTTTGGGCTTAAATTAAATCAAATAATTTTATATGCTCTGATCAGAAGCTAACATTTTAAGAAATGGAATTTTTACAATAATTGTAGAGGTAATGTGTATTTTTGCTGAAGGAAGCAGCTGGATTTGATACACATGGCTGAAATACCTCCAGTGTCCTTATAAACAGAACCAATTTTTTTTAGGGAAGCCATGACTTTGCTTAATCCCTGTTCATGGAGAGGTGCAGTCATTGTCACTCATGGCTCCCAAAGCATCTGGCACAGTGGGGTTCAGCACCTTTGCCTCCTGTGAGAAACAGGAGTTGTGTCTATGGGAGACAAGTCAGTTCTTAGTAGATGTCTGCAGTTTAAAACCAGATGCTTTCTACCCCATACAGTCATTTCCTGATGTTAATAATCAATGCCAGACAGGACATCTCTGTATTTCCTTAATAATGATTAATTATGAGTAATTAGAAGCTGCTTTTTGATAAGATAGGTAAACAAGTCTGTCTATTTGTTCTTGGTGCTGCCTGTCTCATACAAAATCAAAAGATTTATTTGGTGCTGGGAATTTCAGGATGAAATGCTGCAGACTGACATAGCCCTTCTGGGTATGAGAAAGTTGATCACATCCCCTTTACAACTCTTAGGCAAAACCCCTAACCAATCAAATAATCCCTACAAATGTGTGTATATAGATATATATGTATGTGTTGGGGTCACAATTAGCAGAAAACACAGTGACAAAAAACCTTACTACTAGGGCACTCAAAAGGTGATACAGATTATTTTTCCTTCCCTGATCTCTTTAAAATGTGCCTGCCAATTTGTCAAAGCTTCTGGGAGGCTGTGATGTTGAAAAATGCATGCTGAGGAATGGAGAGAAGTTGTAGCCCTGCAGAGACTTGAATCCTTTGCAGCAGATGCTCCTTCTATGTTCTCTTTTACTCCATTTCTGAGTAAGCTACACAAATTTAGCTTTAGAGCCAGAAGCAGTGAGTAAGGAGAAAATCATGTCATCTTTGGAGACAAGATTCAAACAGTATCTAGAAGAGCACACACAAATTCCCTCCAGGGTTATATGGGCTTTCTTCAACAATTTGCTCACAGTGTTTAAAAAAACCATTAAATTACTTGCCAACCTCCTGTTAATAATGGAGAAGTCCTCATAGAACTTGAAGACCTCAACAATGGAGAGGCCCCAAAAGTGCAATAGGTTTTATTGTAATAATGAAACCACAGTCTGTAAATATTTAAAATCTCTTAAAATTGTGTTTCTAACCCTCCCTTTCGTGAGCTCCTGAATGCAGCGTTAATGTGAGCAAAATGCTTCTGGGAAGCCCAGGGAAATGCAATCAAATTCAATTTAATACCCAGCTACCCACATTCCTGTGCCTGCTGCTGCTGGAGTTTGGTGGTAAATAAGTCATGGGCCACTTGGTGTTTATTTCAGCTGATATGAGCACTGGGATCCAAGTTCACATCTGGAGTTCAAACATTCACTCTTTTGAAGCTGTTGTGGGGTGGAAGCGTGTGAGAAGCAGTGAGCCTTGCTCTTGGAGGAGGAAATGGAGCAGTTGTTGTTTTACTGATGATTTTAAGTTTAGCCAGCACTGAGGCAATCCTGGTTGAGTGACAAGTGTGATGTGCCTCACCTGGAAAAAATGTCATTGTGGCACAGACCTGGTGAGGGAGCATTGCAGGGCACCTGCCCCATCCTGTGGGCTGCTACAGAATGTGTGATGGGTTTGGGTTTGGGACAGTTCTTCTTCAGCCTTTAATTTCATGACCACTTCTGAGTGAGAGAGCTTCTTGCTTGTGATACAAGGGTTAATTTGCAACATAACATCAGCTGGCCTTTCACTGAGAGGCAGTGTCAGATTTGCTGACTGATGTGCTTTCTGGAAGTGCTTCCCTGCTAAACTGGCTCTGATTAATAAAATATATGAAGGCAAAGAAAAATTAGTCCTCCCTAGCTGAGTTTTTTTTTGTACTTATGACTAATTTACATGTGCAAGACCTTAAAGACCTGTTTTTTTTCAGGTTATGCTTGTGTTTTAAGCCTTCAGGCACAGAACTGGTCTAAACTGGAAACTTTGTAGTTGCTTTGGCACAAAGCTTTGTTTAAACCAAGCATCTTTGGTGAGGGACAGAGAGCTACAAGTGTACAGTTGAATGACTTTTAGGATGGATAGGTTGAATTTCTGGTGGATTTTCAGGCTAAGCTTTTCCACAGTTGGGGAAGGCCAAGAGGCATTAGTCCATAAGGCTGGAATTTTTACAAAGCTATGAAAATACTGAAAAATCCCATCTTCCTCTTGCCCTGTACAGGTTAATAAGAAATATAAAGGTGATGGCTCACTTGGCATTCAGTACACACAAGGGTGTGTGCCTAACTGGGCTGCCTGGTGCCTGGATGAGCCTGCCCTCCTTCCCTGCTTGATCCTTGGGAGCCAAGTCCTGTCTTTCCTTGCCATTTTGCCCCTTGGCTGGCAGTCCCTGGGTCTGAACAGCTCTGGGATGCAGTTGATGCAGATTCCTCTTTTGGGAATGATTATTCAGGGTTTATTCCTTTATTCCATGCTCTTCCTTGGAACTGGAGCACACTGTGTTTGGGGCAGTCAGCACAGACCAATTAGTTTGCACAGCACTGCTTTCCAACTCCTCCAGCAAGATTGCAGCACACATTCCTGCTTTTTAAGCCCACTGGATGTTTATGGACTCCTCTAGTGCACAGGCTCTTTTCCCACACTTTGAGGGAGGCAAAAGGCACTTGCTGTTTCACCCACAGTGCAGCAATCATGGATCAGTGACTACAGAGATTGATTAAAGTTAGGAAGACTAAAATAAAGTCAGAGGCTTGCAGAGTTGTCCTACTTATTTGATACTCTCCTAATACTCAGAAATCAAGTCTTTTAATCTCACATATTAAAGCCTCAGGCATTACTAAATTAAACAGATTATTTACTTACTTGATTTTCCTGTTTAGGAACGGCACAGCTGATGCATCCTGAGAAAAGGAGGGAGAGAGGTGTATGCAGCCCACTATTTCCTGATAAAATGCATGCACTGGTTGTATACACAGCATCTTATGTTTGCAATTATAAGCCTGTCATTGTCATTCAAGTTCAACTTTCTACCACATCCCAGTTATGGTTAGGAAAGCATATTCACTATAAAAAAGAAGTAACTTTAGAGGAAATGGAATACCAGGGTATTTTAAGTATATTTTAAATCTGTCAAGCAAAGCTGAAGCAGTGAACAAAAGTCATCACTGTGCATTATTCTTTATCCTTTTGCTTTTAATGGTCTGATTTGAATTTTGAATGCTTTGGCTAAGCAGCAGTACTGCAGGACTCAGTAGGACCCCTTCTGTCTCTTTTATTTAAATAAATCTGAACTAATTTTTCAGGGTAAATATTCTAAGATTTCTCTTTCTGAAACTCTGTATTTTTTTATATACCTGATTCATTCCTACTGAAATATCTACTGTATTCTAGAAGTCCTCCTCCCTTTTCCTTCTTTCCCAGGCAGCAGGAAACTGGCGTTCCCCATAAATTTTAGAGCAGTGAGTTATTAATGATCTCTGCAGGTTTTTCACAGGTGGTTGTTGCTCCCTTGGCTCAGGGCCTTTTCCTTGCTGTCATTTGCATGGCCTTCACCACAGGTTATAATGTGGCTCCCTGACTCCCCCAGAACTGCAACAGGGATGGGATGGGATGGGCAAAGTGATCTCACAGGCTGGGTCCTGCTTGAGATTGTCCTCTCCTGCATGTCCTGAAGCCACTACAGAACCTGGCACAAACAAAGCAGAGAAGATTTATTGAGGAGGCTTTTTTACAGTTAGGGCTACACAGATTATAGCAATCATCATCATGAATTTAGTATAATATGGAATAGAGAGAAAAGGGCAAGTGTTTAATCAAACAGCATTGAGTCCCAAAGGAAGGATAAAATCAGTGAGATAGAAGTTGCAGCTTGATTTTTAAAGATTTATCACCCAATTTATTCACTTTATTTCAGACAGATTAAATCTTAAAACCCAGCTATCACCATGCAAATATCAACAGGATTAAGCATAGAATCTTTGGAGACAAGTATTTAAGTCAGGTAATTTAGCCAACCAGCTAGAACCTTTTCTTCTGAAACATACCTTTCACCTCCTTTATCTGCAGTGCGGATCACTTGTGCTCAGTTTGGCCTGCATGGATAATTTCCAGTATTTCAGGATGGGAAAAAAGGTGAGAATGCCTGCAGAGTTCTGCTGTGGGCTGAGGGAACTGGACATGTGGATTTTGAAGAAATACCTGCAGTGGTCGTATATGTAAAAATAACCCCTCTGTACCTGTGTCTCCTGTTAACTGAGGTGTTGATCTCATCTGTTCCCAGCATTTCTTGGTTTGGAAGACAATTGACCACTTCTTTCCAAGTTCAGGCCTCTGGCTGTTCTCCTGAAGAGGTAAGTACCAAAAACATCCTGCCTGATCAATAGTTTGTTAAAACCTCTGCCAAAGTCAGAAAGGAAAATATTAACGCAGTTGCAATAGAAACCTAGGGGATCAGTGAAGCCTTTATGACCATCTCTGGTGCCATCAGTCCCTTCTTGAGATTTTTGCTTAAGGGTCATAGAACAGGATGACAGAGAAACAAAAATGCTGGAAAAGCCCTCTGAGGTCACTGAACCCAACACTGTCAATGCCACCACTAAACAATGTCCCGAAGTGCCACATTCACACGGTTTTGAACACTGCCAGGGAAGTCAGACCAGTTTCATATTTTTAGCCCAGAACTGATGTGGGAACAGTCCCAAGAGCCTCCTGCAAACTGACATCAGGAACCTGTGGGCCTGAGCGGGCCGCCGCCTCCTGAAATTCCCATGGCGCAGGATTCCTCCCAGACCCAGCCTACCACCACCACCAGCTGGGGCTGCTTTGAGAGTGCCAAGTGCCTCCTGCAAAGTGACATCAGGACCCTGGGGTGCTGAGTTTTGTTTCCCAGGGAAAGGGCCAGACTTGTTGTCCAGGGCCCTGTGGCCCTGAGTGGCCGGCTGCCTGCTGGGGTTCCTCACCACGCAGGATTCCTCCCAGACACAAGGTCAGACCACCTTGAATTCATGCTGATTTAACAGTGCCAAGTGCCTCTTGCAAAGTGACATCAGGAACCTGGGGGGGTGAGTTTTGTTTCCCAGGGAAAGGGCCGGACTTGTTGTCCAGGGGCCTGTGGGCCTGAGTGGGCGGCCGCCTCCTGTAGTTCCACACGGCGCAGGATGTCTCCCAGACCCGTCCTGCCACCACCTCCAACTTGGGCAGCTCTTCTGGGTCCTGCCTCTCTACCTCCTTATCCCTGTATTCACAGGATATCCAACCTGCACTTTTCTTAAGAAACCTGCTCCTTTGGATTGTTTTTCTAGTGTTACCTTTTTTTTTTTTTTTGTCACTCATGTTGCAGCTGCTGGGGTTGCTTTTGTTATTACAGGTGTTAATATCGCATTATGAGATGAATTGTTAATTGTTGAGCCTCTGAAGAGCAGACAGGGCTGCTCGGTGCCTCCAGTGCATGTGGGAGGCTGCCAGGGACAGCTGAGACCTGGGTTCAAATCAATCACACACTGGAGGCTTGTATCAGAAGGTGGTTTTGGAAGTGAGGAAGCAGATCCAGTGCTGAGAATATTCCCAAAAGAGAAGCATTCCTCCCTGCTGCTTAAAGGTCCCCCTTGACTAGTCAGCCTGGCTTTGCTGCAGTTACCTGCTAGAACATGCTACTAGCTCATGTTTCTACTGGTGTAGAAAATGTTTTTCTCTCATAGGCCTGTCTAAAACGGTGTCCTGCACTGTAGGACCTGTTTAGAGATGTTTACAATGTGCGAAATTAATCCCGTCAGTGCTCAGGAATGCTGATTTTGGTTTTTGTCTCTCTCCCCTCCCTTTCCAACAAGGCCCAGCTGTCTCTGAGCACTGCTGCCTTCCTTGGCACCCTGCTGTTATTTTAGGAAAGTTGCTGCAGATTTGTTGTTTTCACTTATTTTTTTATGAACATTGAAGATATTTTGCCTCCTAGGCAACACACTTCCTCCCCAACCCCATTTTTAGCTCTCCCAACAGTATTAGGGAATACTACTTAGAAGCACAGAAGGGAAAAACTGGAGAGCAGCTTGATGAGTGCTGCTCTCGTTTGAGAGCAGACAAATCATTCCATATGAAATGGATGTGGTATGACAGCATAAAGAGCAAATGTAATTTCACCTTGCATTATTATTTATTAGGTTTATAACAAAACTGCAGTTACAGGGTAGCCTTGCTCATTCAAATATGCTGAGACAGGATCAGTTTGCACACAAGTGAAAGTTAATGGTATTGCAGTGAAGCTGCTGCTAGTACAAAAATGCATTCATTAGAGATAGTGGTGAGGTTTTACTTTGAAATAATGAATCTGTGACTTGAAAGCATGTACATTAAGTGCCAAATGTGGTGGTAGTGGCCCCAGAGCTGCAGAGGTGGCAACAGAACTTCACCACAGTGACATTCCTTAAGTCTCTTCAAGTCACTTCTGTTAAGGAAGCTCTGTCTACAGATGGATGTCCCATCTATTGTTTCTGCTTCTGCTGATAAATAGAGTTGGTGAAATATCAGACCATTTTCTAGCTTTACCAAAAACCTTTAAACCCTCTAAATATCTCTGTGCTGGTGTCACAGTTAGCAGAAAGGTGAAATAGCAGCAGACCAGTACAAAGCTGACATGAATTAGTTTCTCTTCCCTGGTTCTCTTCTAATGTGTCCACCTGTTTTTCAAGAATTGAGAGGCTGCAATGTTAGAAAATGCAACAGCAAAGAAAACTCGTTATTTTTGGAAATATAAATTTCCATTTTCCGCTTGAATCTTACATCTTAGTCAATAGATAACAAGAGTGGAGGATGGAGAGAAGTATGAAGAAGGATCTTGAAGAAGATCAGCCTGCCTGCCTTTTAATCTGCATGGATTCTGTTTCAGTTACAACAATTTAATCTACAGAAGTGAAAATTGCACTGATGAAATACAACAGTGCTCCGTGACAAGTGGCTTTTGGGAAGACACTCATTCACACAGGGACATGACTACAGTAAAGAAAGAGAAATCCTTGCTGGTCCACTTCACTTCAAAAGGGCTGCAAGGGAAGGTGGTGATATGCTTTGGTGTTTGGTGGTTTGTTTTTTTTCTATTGAGAAATTGCACCTTAAGAATGTTTTCACTTAGAAATCAAGATAGCAGGAATCTAAAACGAGCTTGCAGAAGGATAACAAAAGGCTTCCAGCATTCCAATTAAATAAGTTCATCCCATTTTCCCTTTTCTCACAGCATGAGACAGTTGAACCACAGATAAACAGCATGGATAGAGGATGTATGGGATCATTTCCTTGTTCCCCTGATGTCTGGCTGCCAGAGAATGGTGGCTGCTCCTGGGTAGACCTTGGCATACTACTGGAGACACTGGTGGGTCTGGTGGAGATGGGACTGTTGCCATGTGCTGGAAGCCATGGATCCACCCTTCCAGGCTGGAGTGGATTCCCATCCCCATGGCTCAGAGTGTGGCTCAAGTCTGCAGGCAGCCAGGTAATGCTCCCTGGACTCTTGTTCTCTGCTGTTTTGTTCCTGCTAAAAAATCAGCCCCACGTGTGTGCTGGAAAAGAAGAACATCAGCGTGAAGAAAGAGTGAGTAGACTGTGCTGGAGCTGGTCCATACTTGTAAGTATAAGTTAATGATCAAATGTGATCCTAGGGAAACTCATTTTCTTGAGAGGATACATTTAAAAAGAGGTATTAACACTGGAGGGTGGTAATCAGACACTGCAATATCCGTGGTAGAATGCCAATGTTCCAGAGATCTGACAAATCCAGCATTTGTTATTTACCTATCCAAAATGCTTTGCTTTGAAAAAGCAGTGCTGAGTGCCAGCCAGAAGGGTATTCATTACACATTCAATGCAACGTGCAGTCAGCTTCAGCACAGAGCTGACTGTGGCTCCACTTATAAGGTAGAAAGTATATTAATTGGTCCATAATTCAAGCTGAAATAAGGAAAAGAGAGAGATAAGATGAGCTGTCAAGGGGAGAAGCTACATTCACTGGTGAATTTTGGGGAGTGAGTTGAGGGAAGGGAGCACTTACCCTTGAGAACTGCACAAGATCATTTGTAAAGTCATTAGCCGTATGAATTCTTTTGACTGTTATTGTTATTAATTATTTGTACTGAAGTAGCACTTGGAGAAAAGAGATGCTAAAAATCCTCCTGACTTCTGCTAAAGCACACAATAAAAAGGCAATTTTTCCCCTGAAGAGCTTTCAGTCTTAATTCCACTTTATATTCACAATGTTCATAATTTCATCTGGTATTTCCATCCTCTTTTATTCTGGTACATAGCACCTGAACTTCTTCCTCAGAGCTGTGTTGGTATTAGGCAAATCTGAAATTCATGCATCTGCACTTTTATGTCTGACTGTTGTTTGGTTTTCCTCTCTTGAAAAAAGTGGCTCTTTTTCTCACAGTTAACATTCCCCTTCTCCTATTTTCTTCACCCCTTTCCTGCAATTTCTTGTGCTGACTCAGTCTCCATTTTTAAACCTTTGTCACAATTCTCTCATATTTTCCAAGGATGCTTTTGTGTCTGACATTTTCCCTCTTGGTTCTTTTTGCAATTTTGGGGGAAATCTGTGAACAAACAGCTCCTGCCATCATCTGTCTAAAGGCACTTTTCCTGGCAAATTGTTCTGTCTCTCTTTGATGCCTTGTCAAGGCTGACCTAGGACAGAGGCTAGACAGAGTTAAAGAATAAAGCAGGGATTTATTAAAAGGCCTCAATGGATCCACCTTGGGCAGCACAAGAGCCCAGCCAGGGCTACACCCAAGATGGACCCAAAATGGTCACAAAATGGACAACTGGTCACAGGACCTCTCACTTTTGTAAGTTTTAGTCCACTTGCATATTGGAGTTAATTGTCCAGTTATAGCTTTAGGTTATGAGCTTTAGGTTCTTGTTTTTCTCTCTTCAGTCCACACTGTTTATGCTCTTGGGCCTGAGATTTGGGTCATTTGTCCTTGGTCTCCAGCTAGAGAAGGAATTGTTTTGTCTCCCTACTCTGTGAGGAGAGCTCACCATCCCCTAATATGAAACTCAGAATTGCACACTAAAGCAGCACAGAATCTGAAAAATATAAAAGCTAAAACCTGAGGCATCATCTTCACTTCCCATATCCAGCAAAATCTGCCAACAGGAAAAGGTCATGTGGAGAAAGCACACCTTTTAATTGAGAAGGTGATTGCATTGCCAGCAGGTCAAGGGAAGTGATCCTGCCCCTCAACTCATGATTTCTGGGGACCAGGATCTGGAGCATCTTCAGTACGAGACAACTACATGGAATTGACTTGGGATAAAACCTGGATATTCTAGCCTTTTATAAATAATAAGCATTGGGAACTCCCTGGCAAAATCCCAATGTTGTCTATTGGATCATTGTGAAGAAAAAGAAATTTGGCAAAAGGACCAAGTCAGCTGTCAGCAGCTTGTCCCTCAGCTCTGCTGTTAATTGTGATGCCTCACTGTAGTTTGTTTGCAATAATTCTAGCTGTACTGCCAGGGTAGCCTTTAAACAGAATTGCTGTTGTTGTCACAACTGTTATTGTTCAAGAACTGCATTTTTCAATTAGGGGGAATATATGAGATACATTATCTGTAACAATCTCTTTTAATGATAACAACAGATACGATAATTAGTCCAGTGTATGAAATTAAAGATATTTAAATAATTATAGTGTAATCAAGTCAAAATTACTGATGTCTTTATTTGAGGCTAGATTATGTGGAAAACACCACAGGAAAATAAGTGCTTTGTAATCTAAAAGGCACCAGTATTTAATAGCACATTTGCATAAATAGCATCAAGTAAGTTTGGTTTATGACTTCCAAAGATTTAAAATATAAATAACAGTCATTAGGCCAGGTTTCAGAGGCTTGGGTATGACAGCAACTCCTTTGTGGTTCAGTTTGCTGGCACATCTCTACTTGTTTGGTATGGTGGATTTGCAGCATAAAGGTGAATTTAATGGTGCTCAACAGGGTGGCTCAGAAACATCTGCATTCTAAATGCCTGTTTATTGGACTTTTTGGGAAAAGCTTCACTTTTTTCAGTTCCCTTCTCACATTTCTTATTTGATACTGCACATACTCTTTAATGAAAGATAAATAAAAAGAACAGGGGGCCCAGAGACATCAGTTCAAGGGAAAAACATTAATTTTTGTGTTTTGTGGGAAAAAACCTAACAATACCCCCCTGCAAAGCAAGCAAACAAAACCAAACCAAGTTAAACATAAGCAAAAGTAAAAAAACACCACACAAGAACCGAAAATTCACAGCTACCCCCTCACTCCATCTTCTTTTTCAGACTTTGAAGGAAACAACCTCTTGTGTAATTCTTTACCTTGAACAGCAGGTGCTGACTCACCAAGCCAGAGGAGGGCACAGGGCAGAGATCTGGCAGAATTCCAGCTGGTGGGTTTCAGGCACTGCCTGTGACAAGGGAGAGCTGGAAATAGCTGTTTGTTTGTGTGTGTGAAAAGGATGGTAGAGGAAGTATTTTTATCATTTGCCTTTACTGCAGAAGCTTATAAAGGCTATGCTTATATTTTATTTTCTTATGGGATGTAATTCCCCAAAGAAAAGTGAAATATTGGTGGCAAAACCTCAGTTTTGGAGGGGGCTCCTGGGAGAAGGTGCTGATTCCTTTGGTTGGAAAGTTGAACACTGAGCCCGTGCTGCTGGTGCACATGAGGGGCTACATTTAAAGATGCATTTAAAATTAAAACTTCTTTCCAACTTGCCCATACAAACAGCAACACTTGGCTATCAAGAGGGTAACAGGCATCTCATGATTTATTGTAGACTAAAGTTCATTCTTTTACCTGACAGAAAAACATTGGCCAGTGCAAAGGGACTGATTCAGAGGGAACTGACTCTATTAACTGCAATTTTTCATCCCCTTTTCCACATCAGCAGCAAATTTACCTTTTCCCTGGGTTTGATGTCAAGTATCTTCAGTGTCCTGAAGGTCACAAGTGTTTCTCCAGCCCCATGGGTGCAACAACCAACAGGAAGAATAATCCATGCAGGGTTTTCTTTCCATTACGTGGGTGATACTGGGAAAACAGAAGAACAGGAAAACAACTTCTTTACTTCCAATGTGGTTAATTTAATGTGCAATTTATTTTATAGTTATAGTTTTATTACTAAAAAATAATTGCAGGACAGAACAAAAACTAGTTTTACAGTAAAGACAATGAAAACAAAAAAGGAAAGTAGTTTTAGGAATTGAGATAAGGTTTAAACATAAGATGTTTCTGTGTTGGGACAATTTAGTTTGTTTTAGAAGAAGATTTCTCTGATGGACACCCTCCATGCCACCTCTAATCCTTTGGAAGCAAAATTAATAACTAGATTTCAGAGACAGAGAGACATTCTGCAGCTTTTACTAGATGCAAGCATACTTCCACAAAGCTTTGAATTGATAAGAGGTAAATTGATTAAATTTATCCTAAATGCTCCTTTCAGCAGGTTAGGAAATGGATCCCCTGGTTTTGGTGTGTCACACAGAATGATTTGAGACCTGACCTTTTAATGAGTTTTATCAAGACAATTGAATAATTTCTACTCAGAATTTATTTACTTCTTCAGTGTCTTGCTTAATTTGATTTGTGAATCTATTATTTTTTTTTCTTTTGCTTTAAAGCAATGGTTTTTATATTCAGTTTTTCAAATGCTTCAGTAGTAACTTCTGTTATCCTTGACATTTCTGTGTCACCATAATATGAACTGCTGCAGTGGGAAACTTAATCCTCTAATCTGTCTAGCTCAGATGCATTGTTCATATAGAGACATTTTCTAATTCAGTGTATTTATTAACAGCTCTGAGCACTCTGTTCCTGCTGGCATCTGCAGCAGGAGCAGTTTTATTAGTGGAAACTGTGGTCAAAGAGTGGTCTGGTGTCTGGTTCTGGAATGACAGTGCTGGTGCCTATGACTGTAGGATTCATCTCTCTGGTGTAAGATGCACATAAATGAACAAATATACAGATATGTGGCTGTGTGTGTCCAGGCTGCCACTTTATCAACTCTTCTATTGGAAGGCAGATCTGAATATTGGCCCAAGCTTTCCTATGTTTTCCTAGGAATCCTAAAAATCATTTGTGATAGCTGTTCAAGAAAACAAACCATTCTGGCAGTTTTGGGCTTTTGGATGAGTGTTCAATTTTCTGTAGAAACAATTTCTTCTGTGATGTTTTTCTAGAACCTCAGGTTTAGGGGATGGAACATTTCTGACCACTTGTATTATTTAATTACTTTATTCCTCATTTGTTTAGTCTCAAAAGCAAGTTAGTTGTGGCAAATAACTGGCTACTGTTGAGGTTGTAAAACTGGTCTGGATGAGTTTGCAGGGTAACTGATCTGCCACTTTCATTTGAATGCTGGAAAAGACACACAGCAAAGTGTGAATATAAAATATATAGAAATACTGTCATAAACATGTTATTCTTCCTAATAAGTATTAAAAATAAACATTATTATTATTTAACTTAATAAAAATAATGTCTGGATCTGCAGGGGCTTTTAATCAAGACAAAACAAACTGCTTTAATAAAACAAAATAAACTGCTTTAACAAACTGCAAAGATCACAGGATGGGGTGGAAGATCATTAGTGAGATGATGTAGTTTATACAGTTCAGCTGGAGATTAATGGCACATAACACCATGATGTTTGGAAAGGGGATTGAATAGTGCATAGGAAATAAATACTGCACCCCCATGAAACTAGGATTCATCTTGCTTATGATTATTCCATGCTGGAAGCATGATAGAAAAGTGCCTCTACTTCTGGTGTAACTAAACTTCCTTCACTCTCTTTCCCTTCAAAAAAAAGCTGAAGGAAAAAAGGTTTTACACACAGTCTCCCACAAAGAAACAGGATAAAACATCCCTCAAGCTGCAAAGCAAGAAGGTCCTCAGCACTAATAATGTTTTATATTACCAAATTCTCTATAATCTCAGAACTAAAAACAAGAGCAAATACATCTATTTATCTGTCTGTATGTGCTATATTATAAAAACATACTCAAAGGTTTAATTTCCTTGTTTTTGTTTCAGAAATACTCATTAATGACTATGATTCATTGTCAAGATAAATAAACTGATTGGGAAAAAGATAAGTTTACAACATGCAATTGTTTTGAATAATGGAAATTTATTTTTCTCAAGAGTTGGCACATTTATTAGGGAGCCCTTTGATGTTTCTTGGAGAAACAAATCCGTGCTAGTTGGTTTCATCCTTTATTGACAATAGCATTTTGGATTTGGCAGTGTCTGGAAAACTGTTTTCAGCTGAAGTTGTTGGCATAGTCATGGAATGATGCTATTGTGAAGAAAAAAGAATTTCATTTTAAGGCTACTGAAAGCTGCAATGAAATCACAGAAGAAATATCTGCTCACATTGCAACTTAACATGCTAAAAACCTGCAAGGAGATGGCTGCAAAAAGGTATATTTTGACAATCTTGGAAATAAAGTGTTTCTGTTTCACTGTTATCAGGTGCTTTTGTTCCCCAGTAACTTCAAGATATCTATTTTGTACCATTGAGTCAAATTATTCTTTGTCACTCCCATGACTTCTCTCTTCAGATTGCTCCTAAATTTGCTGCTCAGTTTGCCCACCTTTGTTTCTTCCTGTATCTCTGTGCTATTCCTTCCAAATGCTGAAGAGTGTCACTGCAAACCTTCCACATTTATACTTGTTACCATCTCTGGCATCTTCCCTACTTCAATTTTCTTGGAAAGCTGTACACCAATGCCCCTAATAAAAATTATTGTTTGAGGGTCCTGTGGCACCTGTAAGAACCAGAAATGTGTGACTATACATCTATGCATCTTCAATTTACTAAAGTTTTGGGTAGCTTTGTGTAAAATGAAAAACCAAACACTGCTGAAGGTATGCAGACAGATTTTGGCAGATCTGTTGGTGTTCTGATATTTCCTGGTAGCAAGCAGACATTTCCTTTTGCAAATTAACACTAAATATAGATGAGGTGTGAAATTCACTGGACCTGAGCACTCTGCACTTGTCCATTACATTCATCATTTCTGTTCTCACTGACCCTTACTAGGGAGTTACTGAGCCCAGTGCCATAATTTGCAGCAAATAGCCCTTATTAAATGAGAAATTGCTTGTGAGAATGATAAATTCATATAGTGAGATCTTTCACAAGATCAGATCTAATAAAAGGTCAGCTGGCACAATTTCTTATGTAAATGAGTTTTCCAGATTGTTTCTCTTTCTGCTTGTGCTATTGCCTAGGCTGTCATCAGACTTCAAAGAAATTCATTATTCTTCCAGCTCTTGACTTTAAACGAAATGCTTGCTGAACGTAATTGATGCTGCAAAGTGTCTCTTTGCAGGGCAAAGAGAATTGTGCAAGAGTAATTCAGTCTATTGAGCCACTCACAGCCATTGTGTTTGACTGTGCCCTACTGACATTGTATTTTTTTTCTGAAAAATATTGGAAATCATTTTCAGTGATGGAACTGATGGGAAATAATGAGTCAATCAGATGAGAGAGAGTAGATTCAGTAAGCTCAATGCAAACTATTGTGAAAAGTTTTAAAAGTCTCTTTGTCCACAAAATGTCAGTGGGTTTTTGTTGTTTTTTTGGTTTTTTTTTTTTTTTTTTTCCTCCTCAAGGTTATTTTGAAAGTAAATATTTGAGGCTGGCATGAAGTCTTGGCTATTCTGAGAGCCAGTGAAGAAAGAAACAAAAATATCTACAGTAAGAGACAAGCAAGCAAGAGGAATGAGTAAGGGAAGGTGAAGGCAGGTGCAGTCAGCTGTGTGGATTCCAGGTAAGCTGGTGTAGGGTTTTTACATCTGCTCCTGTATAATAGCAACTTTGGGTCTGAGAGACCCTGATGGGTCTTTTGGATAAAATGGTGAAACAGAATTGTTGCCAGCTTCTTTCTCTTTCACCCTGGCAATCCACAGGAGCAAACACTTCGTGCCAGTCAGCAGCAATTCCTGCAATGTAATTAAAATGCAAGTGCACAAGTGAGTCCAGTGGCTACTCCAACCATCCTATGGAGCTTTTAATTTTGGCTAATGCTGAAGTGTGCCCTGGTAGAATTTGATACCATCAGTGCCATACTGAGCTCTACTGATTACAGTGCCAATGTTCTAAGGCCTTATTCTTGTTTCCATTCTAAATCCTGCTTATGTATGAATGAATACCTCTCATTTATTTTGGTTAAAATTTGCCTGTCTGGTCTTGGTCCATGAACAACTCATACTCCACTGCTTTGCAGCAGTTTGGTTCATTCAAAGCATAACTCTGAGTAAATTTTAGTTATTTTTTCTTGAATTAGTAGAGCATAAATTGCTCAAACATATTCCAGCTATTGATTTTGATTGTTAGCTAATTATATCTTGGTCCTTATTATACAACTGATTGAAAAAGCTAATGGACTACATTCCTGCCTTGGTTTGGCAGCATGTAAAGGCTAAGCATTGAATGTCAACTATGGTTTTTAGACTGAGATTCCTTGATAACAATGTTTTTTTATACATATATAATGGTTTTTATAAAGCAAAACTTAAGAATATTTTTTCATTTAAGAAGATGTAGGAGGGGAAGGTAGGTTCTGTTATCAAAAATGTTTCCAGCACAGATTCAGACCCCTCACTGAAGTTCAAATGAAGTCCATGGGTAACCCCAATGTCTTAGGTACTTAAATTCTGAAATAGATCCATTGAAGGCAATTTTGGAATT
>VZRH01006723.1:681818-694645 GCA_013397555.1 Urocynchramus pylzowi | reverse complement strand
AACAAAACAACAACAAAAAACCAATACTTGCCATGTCCTGAAGCAGTGCCTAAATGCATTTAGAATGTCTATCTTGTCTTCTGGCTGGGAAGAATGCATTTGAAACATAAGATTTCTTATCAGAAAGTTCTTATGAGGACTTAATTTGTGGTAAAGAGGAGTGAGGATCTGTTTTCTTCTCTAACAGGGCACATTTGGTTGTGCTGTTTTAAATAAATGCCATTGTGAAAGGAATGCAATCATCAGAGTGGTTATAAGGAGTCAGACCTTTGGTCAAAACAAAACAACCCTGCCATTACACAATATGGGATTATTTATAACCACAATTTGGTTATAAACTGCCAGCAGTTTTGACAGCTCCTAGTAGTTCATGGTGAACACCTCTTTGTGATTAAAACTAGTCCAAATTATCTTGTGGCAGACTGAAGGTTTCCTGAGAGAATTGGCCCATCATGGATTGTAAAGAACCTTACTAAAATGTTCACATTTATATATATGCTCAAACACAGAGATTTTATTTGACCAGTAAGGATTTTTTAAATAGTAAAAATAAATTATGTTCCTGAGGATCTAGCTCATTCCTCCTTCTTGAGGATATTATCTCAGTAGTCCTTAGTTTCTTGCATAAAATGCAGTTTTCACAAGTCACCAGAAATTCTGTTCTGACTGAATTAATGGGGGACACCCCATTGAATAAGAATTTAAGTGTTTTCTTATAGTCAGTGTTCAGTGTAGCAAGTTTCACTGCCTGATTCTGTAGCAGAAGACATAGAGGTAATTTTGGCTTTCACAAATAAGGTCCAGTTCTGGGCATAGCACCATTCAGTTGAGCTCACATTTGAGCTTGACACAGCCAGCAGTCCTTTGTACTTCAGCTCAGACCTTTGCTGTATCTACTTGGAAACTGGGATTTTTGCCCCACCTGTAGCTGGTTGTACCTTGCAGCTGTGTACCTTGGGAGTCCCTCGTGGCATTAAAATTGTCCTAACTCAATTAATTGTAGCAATGGTGAAATGAAACTCTGAAACAAAGCAAGGAGATCAGCTAGCTGGGAGAGCAGGGCAATTTTGGAGAACTTCATCCTTTCCGTAGCACTGCTTGGTTTCTCTCCTTCAGAGCTGACACTCAGGTGTCTGCTCTGCTTTGGTTTGTAATACATCTTCTGAAGGAAGGTGTGCCAAAGAGCTCCTCCTGATTCAGAGATCAAAGCCAGGACCTATCAAATGTGCTGATGAAAACATCTCAGTTCAGTACATAGAAGAAAAAAATCTCTCAGCCAACAATAGTTTTCATGTAGAATGAAATGTAAGGTGGTTGATGTCTCTGCAGCACGAATGAATGCATTTTATCAACTGGGCTGAATTCAGGAACATTAAAAAAAATGCATTGTGCTGCTGCAATGAGTTTTGAAGAGTCCTTTCAAATAGTTTTTGTTTGTGATCTTCCTTAGAATGTGAGATGTTCCTTTTGCTCAGTTACATTTATCGTGGCAAACAAGGCATTCAACTCTAAAGTTAACTTTTCATAAAGTATCAAAGTGCTGCTAGTAAATTCAAACTACTCAGTCTAGTGCATAATGAAGAGCTCTAATGCTCTAAATAAATCCATTACTCAAATGTGTACTGTAATGAAGGTATAAGTCATTAGTGTTTGCCTGACATTTTTTATGTGGTTGAGATTAACAGCAATGTGAGCAACATTGCAAACACTAAAAAAATCCCGAATATTTCTAAATGAGGATTGAGAAAATATTATCTGTAAAGTACACCCTGGATAATCTGTGTGGATAAAATGTATAAAATGTTATCTGCAAGTGAAAAATGTAGCTTCTTCTTTCAATCTTTTTTCCTTTCCTTTTATTTTTTTTTTCCTTCTTTGTACAGAGTAGAGAAATAGAGAACCTCCTAAAAGCTCTTCCTAAAAGATCATATGGCACTAGTTGGAATTTAGTCTATCAAAAGTGCTTCTCATGGTACATAAGGAAGTGTGATGTCGCATTAAAACAGGAGAGAATATTATTAATCTCTATTAAAAAGACTAATGAAATGGAGTATGATATCCTGCCAGCTGTGGCTTAGAACTCTTTCTTCTTTCATTTGAATTAGAAACAGGAAAACCCATAATCAGAGCAGGGCATGGAAGTGGTGGAGAAGGAAGTAATTTAAAGTGTTTTCTTTCATTTTTCAAATCTGAAGGACCTGAGGGATTCAGCTCTTGGTTTAAACAAGAGCAGCCATCTGACATTCTGTAGGTCTCCAGAAAATGCAAGTCAAAAAAGTCTGGGCTGTGGGAATAAAAAACATGGGTGTTTCTTTTCCCCTTTTTTCTCATTTTGATTTTTAACACGCAGGAATTCACTAATGCAGGGAGATTGCTTCCATGCTCTGTAGCAGATGAGTTATATGGGCATATCAAAGGGCTGATCCTGAATCTGTGAGTCTGTATGTTCAGCAGGAATGGTTTATACTCATTTTGGTCATGGCACTTCATGGTTCTTGCTATCTTCCCTGACATTAGAACAGATATTTAAGTGATTCTGGGCCTCAGCTGGCAGCCAGTATGAAATGCTGATGTGGAAACTGTTCCCCCACAAAGAGTCATAACACCACTCCTGAGAATATCCACATTATGCATTTTGAAGTGCACAGACCAAATATCCCAAAGGGAAAGGGCAGAAGTTATTGCAGTCCTGTGGCAATGCCAGAGGTATGAGACTTACTTTGGTTGTCAAATTTTGTTTGTTTGGTATTTATTCAGCTACTCTGGAATAAGCAGATAATTTCTCTGCAAAGCCCCAATATCCCATATCTCATATCAAAATAGACCTCAGGGTATAGTGCTCAAAATAAAGATGTAACACCACATGTCAACTCAACCTATGAAAAGGTGCACCGAAAAAGAAAAGCCTTGGGATTCCCAAACCCAGTTGTGTGAGACAGTTTGTTGGGTTTCACCCATTGTTACTCATGAAGTTTAACAGAGCATTTCCACCCCCATGCCACAGCTTTCCTGCAGACAGGTGCATATAAATACCTGGCTGATGGCAGTCAGTGGAGCTCAGGTGTGGGCTGGGTCACTTCTGTGACATGGCACTTTACAACCAGGGCCACCAAGGCCAGCAGCTGCACAGGAATTGGTTACAGACCAAGGGGCTTGGCACTGCAGGGCTCCTCTTGGAGTTAAATATCAAAATTTAATTAAATGTTAATTAATTATTATGTAATTTTGTGGCAAAACCCTGGGGAGGATGGGACAGTAGGGAGCAGGGGAAGGAAGACCTGGGGGTGATCTTGCAAATGTTATTAATGGTATTTGCACATATCCAACAGTTGATAAAGAACAGAGAGAGTCACTCATGTTCCAATATCCTTCTACAGGTCATCATAGCAGCTGTGCCTATTTGAAGATGTACATCTGTGGGGTTTTCAAGCTCAGTTAGAAGCACCTTTCTACCAAGAAATGCTATTGGCAATGGATGCAAGTACCTCATTAAAAAAAAAATAAAATCACAGGTAGTGTTCCCCTTCCATGATAAGCTGAGCATCATGTTAGTGCTCAGAACTATGCATATTTATTTCATTTTATTATTGCAACAGGACACCAAATTAAGATTTTTTGGATAATTTATTTATTTACATATAATGACAAGTAATCCTGGACTAAAATGTATTTGAGAAGACATTTATTTTGGGAGCACTCAAGAAGAAAAAGTGTTTCACTGGAATGTTGAAGCAGAATGTAAGAGCTAATTAGACATGCCTGCCACGTTGCCTAGGCATGACCTTGAAGAACTTGGGGAATTTGGAGAGTTGTAATGCTACTGACATTGTACCTGGCAGTGTGGTAAGTCAGAAACCAAAACTATACAAACCACTTGTTTTCCAGTTTGGTGTCTGACCTTTTATCTAAAATACGATTAAGAAAACCAAGAGCAACCCCTTCCTTTCCAAAAAACCAACCAACCAACCACTCTACAGCTATACAAATGTAAAGATGTTTATCTTGAACAAAATGTTTTCCTCTGATGAACAACCAGCATAATAATTTGTCTTTCATTTTAGTGGTTTTTAATTCCACTCAAATCGGAGCTTGTGATACAAATTGTTTAGATCAAGAAGTAAACTTGTATTTCTAATGGATTACTTGTGGAGCAGAGCAGGCTATAAAATGAATAATGGAGGGGAATCTTTAAAAATTGCAAACTGACCTTTGAAATGTCAGAATTTGGATGTTTTCTGTAATCAGCATTCTGTGATAGATGAGAGCAGTAAATGTAAAGATCCTTGGTTCAAAGTGTGTGTAATCGAAATCCAATGAGAGATCGATGGCCTTTTGGTGACCTTTTCTGAAAAGGTCAAATGACAACATTTATGGGAAACTTTTCATGTGCTTGGAGGATGATTATAAATGGGTTTATTGCATTTCAGTGTTCTGGTTATAGAGGGAAACTCGGCCTATTTGTCTGAGGTCTATATATTTGTACGAGGATGTATGTCATAGTCAGTCATGACAATTTTATACATTAAAATATGTATACACATACCCTGGTATATTTGTATTATTTGAATGTTTAAGTTAATACTGTTATAAAATAACATAAATGAGAGAAATGCTATTACATACAAATAAAATATTACCTAGTTTTTTTTTGAGGAAGGCAACAGGAGGATCTAAGATGACTTCAGTGGAAGACTGGATCGATTCTGGCAACAGTGACAACAGATTAGAAATAAAATAACAAAAGCTCCTATCACAAGTGATGAAAAAGTCTCTCTCTCAGTGGCACCTTTTAGGAATAAGTCCACTGGCACATTTTTTTTCTGAGTAGCTGTTGGAGAATGTTTTTGTGCTGATCTTACACACCAAAATGTCTAAAATGGTCCAAAGTTAAATTGGAGACCTTCATCACCAGATCACCAGATTTTGATGTCTGCCTGGCTGTTTTGTATTTCAAATTGTGAAGAGATGCTATTTATTTGTCTGGATGATTGATATAATTTTTTTTCTGAAATTATATATATGTTCAGCTTTCTGTGAGAGCCTGAAATACTTTCTTTTCTTTTTATCTCTGTAACAATTTAGTCTTAAAGTAGAGATATTTTTCACCTTTCTGTGGACAAGAATTTGTTATGAACTCTTACATTTCTTTAGAAAAGCTTCATATGCTTGTAGCTTAAGCATAATTGCTTAGAAAAAGTCAGTTATTACATCAGTCTAATCATTAATTACTGGGAAATCATGTAGACACCAGATCATCCCCACAGAAATACTCTCTTATCGGTGAAGAATGAGAATTTGCACTTTTGGGCAACAGGTAATTGAAGCCCAGGACATAAATCCACAGGAACAGGGTTTTAGGAGTTTTACTGGCCATAGAACTGTTTGCTTCCTTGATGGAAATTCAAATGGAGGGGCTGAGAGTCCAGCTCAGTTCTTCTCTCCTTTTGCATCACTCATCATTAATGAACCAACACGGATAACGATGTAATTATTCTGATCATAGTAAACAGGTTTGATGGCTCTGGTGACAAGTAACCTGTGCAAATGCTCCTTGCTCTACTGATTCTGTCCTTGTTGAAAGAGTAAAAATGGGTGAAGAGGGAAAAAGAAGAGATTTAGCACTGTGAAGTATCAGCTATACATGGACATAGAAATAAATCTGTGGAAAGGTAAGCAGTTTTTACTGTGACCCCATGCAGAGCTGAACTGGAGTTTAAATTAACTGAAAAAGACTCTTTCCAAGTGAGAAAATAGAACTAGGTCTTAGATGACATATTTCATTGATATGCAAGTATATAAAGCCAAATCACAGTGATAAAATCACAGGGTCTCTGATCTGTAACTGGCCTGTTCTATTAATATTTCTTTACAGTACGCAGCACTAGCTATTTCTGGAGCTATCCTAAACTTAAATATGCCAGCTATTATTTCATACCGTTATTCTGCAACCCAAAGCTGGAGTTGCAAGCTGTGATGTGCTGTGTTTTTATCTACATTACCAGATAATTTGATATTGCAGGAAGAGGGGAGCTGGAGTCTCATTTTTCCGACATGGCTGAGTGATACATTTTCTATTAAATACAGTCAGGTGAAACAGGCCAGGAATATCCTATCTCATGATTATTATAACTTGTGGTTAAAAGATGGTTTATGTTGAGACAGCTTTGTCACAACCTTCCTTTAAAAGAAAAACTAAATAGCTTTAAATTCAGGCAGTATACACAGCACGTCAAGCTGTTGTCTTTCAAAGTGGTGGAAGGAATTGCTTCCTTTCTTAATAGTTTTGGGCTTCACAATGAAATGAGCTTTCAGTAAATGACTCCTCTAGTAATGGTGTGGAAGAGGAAAATAAATTAGAAGAGCAGAAGTCAGTGAATAGTTAGGAATGCAACCATTTATTCAATTATTTTTGTACTTTGGGTAAATTTTCAGCTCTGAGTACAAAATGCCTTCATTGTACTAAGGAGATTTGCATTTTAATTCACTGCACATAACAAACATCTATAAACCTTTGTGTTTTGCCAAAAATAACAAATGTCAGAACCTAGCAAGCTCCCAAAAAGGATGAATATATTAAGACCTTAAATCTATCACAAAATTAGGTACTTTGGCATTAACACAGGAGTTAATGTTAGTAATTATATATAAGATGGCATGTTGTTTGGGCATTAAATCCTTGGACTGACATGTCAGGTAAGGAGTAGATATTCAGAAGAGTAATTGCTGTCTTCATGTGAGCAAGTGTTTTGCCCACATTTTTGTGCCTGTCTTTACAAATCTTAGTTTGTTTCTGCATATCAAAGTGTGAATTGAGCACGTGGAGCTGCAGATGGTGAATTTTGCTTTCAAAATTTAGTTTGGGAATATGTATTACATTTGTGGATACCAAGGTCAGGTCTCAACTTAGCTTTAAAAATACCTGCCATGGTAAAATGTTTGTCCTTCCAACATAACAGAAATTGTTCAGCTGCCAATAGAAAAGATTAGTTCAAAGACATTTTTTGGCTGGCGTGTTGAAATCAAGATAATGTTCACCTGAGGAGATGCTCCAGCAGGGATGTATTTTGAAGTGAAGTGGAAACACAGAATTCTAAGACTACTTAAGAAGTGATAATGTTGTGAAACAGATTTGAAAGTCCTCAGGAAGTTGCCTCCATTTATACATGAGAGAACCTGATCCAACTTATCTAAGTTTTGATGTTCATTTCTTGTTCTCTTCTATTTTCTTCTACCTCTGAACTCAAACTGTTCACGGTGCCCCATTTAAGACTTTGGTCTGTACTAGAATAAGCATCAGCTGCTTCATCAGCTGTGTGAGGCTGTCCTGCATTTTATGAATAAATCTATTCTGGTCAATAAGGTTTCCCTTGGGCTATCAGAAGCTGCCTAGTGTAGCAATAATGTACAATTTTATTTTTTAAGTTTATTTTTTTTTTTAAAGGAAGTATACATGCCTTGAGTTAAGATTTCTCTCACAGAATTAGAGGCTCCAGACAGTATTAGAAAGTGTATATTTGGTGAAAATTCACCTAAAGAGAAAAACTCCACCTGTCACAGGAACTGTGTCTGAAATGTCACCAAATGCCACCACCTTGTCCTCCTGACACATATGTGTCTCTCCACTGTGTTTGCCCAAAGATGATTATTATGGTAGGCTAGGAGTTATGGTTGTTTTGGGAACATGGTAAAGATCTGTCAACTAGTATAAATATAAAGTTTTTCTGCAGCTTTCCCTGATAAAATTGCTCCAATAGAAGGAAAAAATGCTGTGGTAATTAATAAAGAAAACTTTCTACTATCGTTATATTTTCAATTGCTGAAAAAATGTATGGCATTTAGAAATGCCTCTTTCCAAAGAGAAAGGTAGCTTCAGGGTTTTTTCTTTCCAGTTTTCTTCCCAGTTCTTTAGATACTTCCATAAAAAGAATTTGTCATTATCATTTTCCTTTCACGAACAGAATTCAAAATGCTGATGCTACCAAATTTCAGCTTTGTAGAAATAAAAAGTTTGCACTCATTCAGCACAGTCTTTGCTGCAGAAAGTGCAGACACCTATAGGTATGTGATGACTTGCTCTTTGGAGGGATATTTGGAAAAAGGTATTCAGGAGACGCATTCAGGAGATGGTCCTGAATTCTCTCAGGACCACTTCTTAAATTTGACCCAAAGAAAAATTTCAAAAAAGAAAATAAATACTTCCAGGCTGTCTTTATGCTTTTTCCTCTGTAAACACCAGACTCAGCTCAGCTTAGGAGGGGAACACCAGCCTGATGTACAACTTTTCCATTTGCCAGAACAGTTAAAGAAACTCTTGAACAACTTTTTGCAGGTCATTTAGCACATGGAAAAGGCAAGGCCAGCACAAAGGGAAAATGGCCAAACACATCAATGCCACAAAAAGCTGCTGCTGCTTTATGGCCATCTCTTTTCAGCTCCTGTTACTCTGTACATGAATCTCTGCGTGGGTTTTTGTCAGTTTGGGAGGGTGAAAGAAGGCTTGGGTTTTATTCAGGTGAAAAGCAAAAGGAAATTCTCTGAAAGCTGTTAAACCCACAAGGTTTGTGCTCGGACAAGGGCAAGGTAAAAGCACAAGTAGAACCAGTATAAGAGAGCATACTCCTCTCTTATTTAGCACAGTCACTATACTTTGGTGTGCAAGAAACTGCAGCTGTTCTAAGTTTTACTCTCCATTCCTGCACCACCAGTGTCCAAACAGGTAAAAAAAGTGACCTTCCCCAGCTTGTGCTTCTCATTACTGAAGGTGAAAAATGACAAGGCATACAAAACAAGTGGTTAGAAATCATACTGTCATGGCTGATACAACTGATTCATTTGACTCTTGTACTGGAATCTGATTCAGAAAAGACAACTACAGAGAGATAGGGAACATGGACAAAATTAGGAGACACTGTATAGCTTTAGGATGGGAAAAGCAGGTTTGTTAACACATTTATCTTTCCTTGGACAGGCCATAAGCAATGTCTATGCAGCCACGTACTGCTGAGGCAGGTTGCCATGCAGGTCAGGCTGCTGAGGGGCTGCCAGCAGAAATTACAAGGATTTGATGCCTTGTCAAGGCTGACCTAGAACAGAGGCTAGTCAGAGTTAAAGAATAAAGTAGGGATTTATTAAAAGGCCTCAATGGATCCACCTTGGGCAGTACGAGAGCCCAGCTAGGGCTACACCCAAGATGAACCAAAATGGTCACAAAATGGACAACTGGTCATGGGGTCTCTCACTTTTATAAGTTCTGGACTATTTGTATATTTGAGTTAATTGTCCAATTACAGTTTTAGCTTATGAAGTCCCATCCTTCTTGCTTTTCTCTCCTCAGTCCACACTGTTTATGCTCTTGGCCCTGAAATTTGGATCCTTTGTTCTTGGTCCCCAGCTAGAGAAGGAATTGTTTTGTCTCCCTACTCTGTGAGGAGAGCTCACCATCCCCTAATATGAAACTCAGAACTACACACTAAAGTGTACAGAATCTGAAAAATATAAAAGCTGAAACCTGAGGCATCAGATTAAGGCTGGGAGGACTGTGGGCTGCTGCAGTCTGATCAGTGACTAGTGGAGGCTGATAAAATGCTGCAAATGACTGTGTGTGAGATTTATAATGGTTTACTTCAAGTGCTCCAAGATCAGAGCTGGCAGTTGAGTGCAGGAGGCAGATGTTTGACTGCTCCTGTGCTTGGAGACCAGGATGGTGACAAACAGCCTGACATGAAACGGGCAGCCCTGGATTCAAACAGGGCTCATGGCAGACAGAGATACAGTAGCATATTATATGGGGCTTCAGCAATTTATTGAAGGTTCAGAGCCTGAGTTCTGACACTGAGATATCAATCACATGAGATTAGTGTGGAGAGGTGTTTGCTTTCTGCCTACAGACAAACATCTCCCCTGAATGAGTTGAGAGATTTGCATGTAAACCTGCTCTGCACCTTAAATGTGAGTCACAGGCTTTTCTTTTCTGTTCTGTCATGAAAAGTATATTTAAAATATACTCGTATATACTTTATCAAAAGTATATTTGTGTTTACTTTATACATAAAAATATATTTAAATCTCAGCTTGGGTACATAGGTAACTACAGTGGTCTTTGTTGTACAAAACATAGTGAGAAATTTTTTCCTCAATATTCCACCCCTGAGATGTACCAATTTAAATCTCAGTTGGTCCTCTGAGGCTGGGATGTAGTCAGACAGTATAATGCATCAGGCTTGGTGGATGCTGAATCTGACTGTAAAGGAAAACCAGTCTTTCTGTCCATGTAAAATTGTGGCATCAGTGAGCTGAAAATGTGGTAGGATGAAATTTAATTTTTCCTTTTGTTCAGGGCTGTTTCTGCTTAGAGTTGAGAAAGTCTTATTTTTTCCATTCTTATGTAACTACAATTCTTAAATTGTCTCTTTAAATAATTGATTCTGTATTTTATATTTTTATTTCTTATTTTATCTGTGTCCACAATAGAGTATTTGAAGCACAAGACATCCTCTTAATGTATTCAGCTGTAGAAAACAGAAGCTATTTCTAGATTTGCTGTTAGGAACAATGACATCCATATTGAAGCAGCGATAATAAAAATAAGTTATTCTAAATTGTAAAAGGTACGGGAGATTTCAATGACATAAAACCTAGTAATTGGCATTGTTATACAATGGCAATTAAAAAGCACTATAAAGAATAAGGTCTGATCCAAACTCTGGCTGGACAAGGAAAACAAGTGTCCTGTGAAGGAAACATACAACGTACATGGAAAGAAGGTAATATTCCATTATTTGATTGACAGCCCTGGAGAACACACAGCATGAGCAGAGCTTTCTGAAGGCTTCTGTAATTTGAAACTACACCAGGGAGGAATCCAGGTGAGTGAGAAAATCTATATACAGGTTTCAGATAGCAGACTGAAAGGTGTGTTTACCTTCTCCCACCTAGTTCAGTAAGTTGGATTATGAAAGCCAAAAGCATAGAAAATGGTGAGGCTAATTTGATGAGAAGGTTTCTGTACCTCCTCCTGATCTTTCTCTTGGCTCATATTTGTCTGGCTGTGCCAACTGCCTGTCTTCTCTCACTCATTTAATGAACAAGTAACTTTTGGTTCTCCTACTTCTCTGCCGTCTTCTGAGGACTTTGAACTGCATCCTTCTGGGCACTGCCAAAGACTTAGGACTCCAAAGTCCTTTCTATGGCTGTATCTCCCTTTGGCTGTTGTATAATCTGGTCTGTTTCCATAATTCACCAAGAATCTTTATCTTCTCTTGTGCCCATATCCCAAATGGATATAATTTTTCTGCAGCCTCCAATTCCACCCACCCTCTCATCTCTTTAAGACCTTAAGAATTTTTTACTTAATTCTCTTTTCATGTTTCATGATCATTATCTTCACTTCATACCATTAATTACTACTGTACATCTTTACTGAACGTTGTCATCTGAAAAGGAAATGCAGAAAACCATTGTGGGCCTGCTAGCAAATAGACTTAGTAAAATGCAATCTTTCCATTGGATTTTCAGTGGATTTAGAATTACAGGTGATTGTTTTCCTTCAAAATAACTTTACCACTAAGAAACTCCAGCTAGGATTCCTGGGAAAGTTATGATGTTATTTTCTGGATCAGTCTTGAAGTTCTTTGTTCCGGTAAATCCCTGGAGGCTGGATAACTAAAGGAGCTTTGGATTAGCTGTCTGAAACTAATGGCATTAAATCAATTGCTACAAGAATATATTTAGGCTGAGCATTAATAGTATGGGAGGCTGGATGACATAATGATGGAGCACTGGCCTGGGATTTGGGAGGTCTGGACTGTGTTCTTGGCTCAGCCCGTAACGTGATGGGCGACCTCTGGAAAGTCACTTTACTTACTTTTGCCTTATTAAAAAGTTTCATGTGGAAAGTGCTTTGAACTCTTCTGATGGCAAGTGTTATGCCAGTGCCATATATTTTGTAACCACATAAGTGAAATCTGTTCAATGCCAAGCAGAATGAAAGTGGTGAGTGCCTGTGGTTAAAGAGCCTTTCATGGACACTGCTCAAGCCTCCTGTCAAATCTGTATTTCTAAAACAATCTTGCAGGAGAAGTGGAAGGAGCAGGAAGATGCCCAAATAGCCCTTTATACTTATATATATATATATAAGACTGGTTTAATAATGATATATTGTACAATATAAGATGCAACGAGAAGGATGTAACAAGGGGGAATCTGCAGGAGTTATTCTGGTTATTGCAGGAGTCAGCCTTTTCATTAGGCCACAGAAATATGACACTCCAGGAAAGAATAGAGAGATTATCAGTGATGGAGAGTCCTGGGATACTGTTTTAGATAGCAATTTTCCTGATACGTACCACTGAGAAAGCAAACATACTTCACACCACTTTTTTTCCCATAAATCAGAGTTCAGCTCTCAGTAGGAAGATCAGCTGCACATGAACAGCAGCAGAGAAGCAAGATTTGGAGCTACAGCAGGAGAAGAAATCATCACAGGGAGCTAAGCAACTTTTGACTTGTGAAATTGGGCAGACTTGGTCTCTCTTCACGGGGAGCTATGAATGAGGTGAATCAAACAGAGGCATCAAAATCATCTTTGAGAAAGTATGAAGGATTTATGAAGTCCTAGATCCTGGAAAAAGTAATTGCTGTCCTTATATTTAAAAAGAGGGGAAAAAGAAGATCAGAGGAATTACAGATCAGCCAGAAAAAAATACTGAAGAAACAAATAATTTAATAATAACAAATAAACAAAAAAATAAGACCAAGGAAGTGTGAAACAACAAATATCTGTCAAAAGCAAATTATCCAAGCTTCAAACCTGGTGGTTTTTTTTTTTT
>VZRH01006723.1:582684-681761 GCA_013397555.1 Urocynchramus pylzowi | reverse complement strand
TTTTTTTTTTGGTTTTTTTCCTGTTCTTTTCTATGAAATAATAGAGTGGCTATAGTAGAACTGGCCAGTGTGGAATACTTTGAGCTCTGTAAGCATAACATGGTGGCCTCCAGAGTAGACTGGGAAAAGTGTGTCTGTAATTAAACTGCCCTAAGGTTGATACAGGGCTGTCTGGAAAGCCTTTTTCACAGAGGGATTATTGATGACTCACTGCCAAGCTCTCAAGCAGGATCCTGTGGACTCTGGGTGCAGCAGTAACCTCTTCATCAATAACTTGGATGATGAAGCAAAGGTTCATATGCAGACCATATCATCCTAGGTGGACTCAGGCACATTGGGCAAATAAGAACATTTTTTTCCAATAACTTTATAATTTAGAGAAATGGTCTGAAATATAGAGTGGAGTTCAAATAAGGACAAATATGAACTTTACAGTGCTGACCAACAATATGATTGTACAATATGATATAAAGGATAGCCAGCTGTGCCAGCTCAGAACACACTGGGTGATGGATCTGCAGGGAAAGGTCTGGGCTATTACTGGGCATCTCTAGGGGGAGAAACCACTGCCAAGCTCTTGTGCAAAACACAAGCACTCACTGGGTGTGCAAGATCAGGCAAGGGTCTCCTTTCTCTGGTGACCAGTGGCAGGACCCAAGGGAATGGCTGGAGCTGTGTCAGGGGAGATTTGGGTTAGACATCAGGAAAAGGTCCTTCCCCCAGAGGGGGGTGGGGTACTGAACAGGCTGCCCAGGGAATGGTCACCTCTCAGGCACAGGGTGGGATTGTTGAGGTGTCTGTGCAGGGCCAGGAGTTGGGACTGGGTGATTCCTGTGGATCTGTTCCAACCCAGAATATTCTTTAAGAAGAAACAAGCCCTGCAGGGTAAGTGAAGGTGCTCTGGTGAAATCTGATGTCCATTTCCAACACTAGGCTTCACTGAAGATAACACCAAAAACCTGCAAGTGTAAGGCAATGAGGATGCCTACTAGTGAAGATGTAATGAACTGCTGTTATTTCATCTAAAGAAGAAAAAAGACACAGGTGCTACAGGATAATTGCCTTGAAACTGAGAAGAGACTGCTGCAAAGGTAGGGAGCAATTTTTCTCTGTGTCCAAGTGAATGAGACATGGAGTAATAAGCTAAACCTGAAGCAACTAATTTAGACATTTTAGGCAAAGGTTTCCAACAGCACGGGTAGTTCAGGGTGAGAACAGAGTCTGTGCTCTCTGCAGACAATTTCTGTAATAGGAAATTTTTAAGAACAGGCTAACCCAATGTCTGAGTGACCTCTGCATAGCTGGCTCAGCCCCAAAGCAGCTGTACTATCCACAATCCTACTTCTCCTTGTCGAGGGCAGAGCAGAAGGTGGAATAGCCATCTGGGATATGGCATTTTGGGCTTTCCTTTCAGAAATTGTAATTTTTTTTTTCCCGTCTGGTACATGTTCTGCCTTCTGCTTCTCTTGCACTCAGTGTAATTTATATACAGCTAGTCTATGATAGTTTCATTAGAAGGGGAATGTAAATAAAAGGGGTGAGAAAAATATATTAATGTTTGTAAAATACCTTATGAGCCCAAGTGAAAGGCAGTATATAAGCACAAGCATTATTATGGGAAATCAATGAATAAGGTAATAAACCAAATTAAATAAAAAATAAAAAAACCCCAAAAAGTGCTATGCTGTGCACATAAACACCATAAAATATATATTAACCTTAAATAATAACAGCCCATTTTCAGGAGTTGCTGGTTTTGGTTGGTTATTTTTTTTTTTTTTTTTAATTAATTAAGTCTTTTTCATTTACCAAAGTTCAAACAATTAATCACAGGCCTATGTAATCAAAAGTGGAGTTTATTTCTTATTACCTATTCACATTGCAATCCCAGCATTTGAGGTGATTACATACTATATATAAACACACACCTACTATGCAATCATTTAAAGTGCTGTGAACAGTGTATAGGTAGCTCAAAACGAACACTGTGTGTGCAGCAAAAAGCATTAATAGCATTCCAGGGTATGTCACATCATGAGAAAGACTAATCTGTTCCTGAAATGAATTTGACTTATTCATTAGTGAGATGAAGAAAGCTGATTACTGTGAACTATTTTCTTTTACATCAAATAAGGGATAATTTTACCCTAAAGATTTGGGTTTTTCCCCTTGAAGAAAAAGACATGTTTTAAAGAAGATTGTGATTTTTAAGGCAGCTGGAACTGGTCAATCACACTTGAATACTATGGCATTATTTTTGTTGGATTTACTTAATCAGAACATTTTAAAAACACCAATTCAAATTAATAGAAAAAAAATAGAGATTTCTTATTTGTGCAAATTTCTCTGGTACATGTCCAGCACTCTTTGGATACTTAAAGAAGCAATAAAGATGCATAAGAGTTTAACTAAACAATTTTTTTAGTTGGAGTATTAATGAATAATTCAGGCAGCAGGGTTTGGAGGGAAATGTAGGGGATCACAGCTTATTATGAGGAAATGCATTAATCAGAAAGAAGGCAGCCCAACAGTCAACATTTACTTGTTCATTAATGTTTGCATGATATGTAAAAACACATAATATTGCAAATAAAAATGTGGGCAGCCTGTTCTTTTCCTTTCATAGCCAGGTTATTCAAATTTCCATTTTGTCTAAAGCTAATCCCAACTGTAACTGGAAACAGCTCCAGCTGCAGCAGCAGCTTTAGAAGGACATTGAGGTAGTTTACAGAATGAATTAATGAGAGTGAATAGTGTAGTCTACATTTGCAAGTCCTTTAATCAAAAGCTCTTGGAGCAATTAATAAACATTGCTGCACTGCTGCAACAGAAGAAACAGTTGCTGCAAAAAATTCTCAGTGGTGAACCCTACTGGCTTACACATGGTGTAGTGACTGGGCATCTAGCAACCAAGTCACCTTAGAAAAGGAGACTTCAACACCTGAATTTTGACAAATTTTAAAGTATATAGATGCTTTCAGTGCCTCCCAATTTTCTTTATTGAAGAAGGTATGAGCACAGAGAGCTCAGTTCTGTTCTCTCACCCAGCTGGGAGCTGTTGGCACCAGCAAAGCTCAAATCCATGATGTGCTGAATGTCTTCATAAAATAATCAGTAGTAAATGGGGAAAATGGAGATTCTGTGTACCTGCAGCATCTGACAGGATTTATATGGTCAGAATTAGGCCCAGAAATGGGACATAAAGAAAGTAGTGTAATTATGGCAGAGAATCAAGGCTATACCATGATTTTACCACAAAATTACCTTCCTGCACTCACAGATTATTAAAATCCAGGGTAGGACTTAGAGGAAAAACAACAAACCAATTAGCTTTTAAGGATAAGTGAAGTAACCAAACATAACATTTGGGCTATCTAGACTTTTTCATGCAGAGAAACAACATTCCATGGATACTTGACCATGTGAAAACCAAAAAGGTTGAAGCAAAAGTAACAGTTACTCTAAAGAGATAATACTATTTGCAACAGTGTGGTAAAAAGGAGAAAAAGCTAGAATCACTTACTTTTGTTTCTAACCTTAACTACAAAATAAATAAATTACAAAATATCAGAGAAATTGCATTATTTTGGTGTAGAGAGGCTTGGACAAACCATTTTACTTTCTTTTGTTTTCTCACTTCTCAGATACTCCTGGAGGGCTTGAAGAACTGTTTGAACTGTCATGAGGCTGGTACAACTGAGGTCAGTTTGTATTTGTATCAAGGGAAGTTCAAAGATTTTCTTTTAAATAAAAATTCATCCATAAACTCCAGTGGCAGTGCCCCCAGTGGGTGCCAGGGAAGGGAGCCTGGAAAAGAAGAGGGGGCTGCTGATATTTCATAAAGAGAAAATGTTGCATATAGGTGAAGTCTTATAAAATGAGGGCCTTTTTACCCTTGTAAAATCATGGCTCAGGCCTACTACTTTGGCTAAGTAGAGGAGCACTGTGGGAAAGTGACTCAGCTGAACTAGAGATAGAAAAAGAAGTTATATAACCATGATGTGCTCAGGCTGTGGGGTATGGTGGTTGGTTGGATTATGCTTGTTATGATTTAAAACTGCAACTGATAAAGGCCTAAATGCTTTAAAAGTCCTGGTTTTTGCAATAAAAGGGCTCTCCCTTGCACCTGCCTGGGGTCTCTGCATCACTACAGACCCTGACCCACAGGAAAAAGGAGTGAGGGAAAGGATCCATAGGCAAATGTGGAGCAAGGCTGCTGCACGTGGGTGTGGGAGCACTGATCAAACCCAAACTGCTTACAGAGCTGTCAGGACAAGGCTCAAGAGCCACCAGCAATCCTGGAGGGGCTGGTGGAGCAGAGCAGGCAGGGCAGAGGCAGCAGGTGCTTCACAACACAAGCTCTGCAGCAGTTCAGGTTGTTTTACTGGTGAACTCTCCAAATTTAAGCCTGGGTCTCGCTGGCATTTGGATCTCAGCAGCTGGGACTGATCTTTTAGGACAATGGCTCAGAGATGTACTGGGCACACAGCACAGAGGATGGGAAGTTTTATGATCTTAGATCTGAGTGGTCATTTCATCCCATATCATAAAGCAGCAACTGTAAAAACTCTCCCCTGAGGGTGGGTTTCTTCAAGTAACATATCACTTCAGAGAAGAAAAGGGGAACTGTGTTCTGAATGAAGCAGAATGAGAATTCAAAGGGCTGTTTCTTGAGACTTTGAACTTGGTCACCACTTTTTGGGTAAAATTTCTACAAAGTATCAGAGTCTCTCAAGGACTGCAGTAAATTGTGGGAGCAGCTGAGTTCTCAGCTGATTGAAACAGGCAGAGGAGGTCTGCAGATTGAGTAATCTTCCAAGTGCCTGGGTTACTTAAAGTGAAATATAGTAAGACTTCTTGGCAGTGTTTGGTGTTGGGCACTGATGCAGGGTACAACTTATAAGAACTGATGGTTTCATCGTTTCCAATAGTTCACTGGGATGCAATTTGGCTGGTCCAGCAGATCTTGGCTCAGGACTTTGCTGTGTTACATCATGTTCATACCAGAGCTTATTCCTTGGCATTCAGCTGGAGTTTGTGCCCTCTATCCAGTAAAGGATAGCAGGAGATTGGCAAGATGAAATGGTGATGAATCAGCATCACTGTCTGGAAGCTTGGAAGTGCTGACCACTGCCTCAAATGGGATAGTCTCTTCCAGAGAGTAACTGGTTGTCAGATACCTTCACATCTGTGCATCAGAGAAGATTTGGGTGGTCATTCTTCCTGTAGGTTAGAGCAGAGATGACCCAGGCACTGCTCAGGAAGAAATGTGGGGGGAGGATTTTGGGACTTCAACGTGCCCTGATTTGTCTGGTTGTGAGTCTGAGTACCTGATTCTGACTGAGGTGTTGGTGCATTTCTTTATGATCCCTTATGGCAGTCTATAAGTGAGCATAAAATCATCTCGATCTGGCTCTGTTTTTATTGTCAGGTGAAAGAATTGGAATTAAATGCCTTAACTAAGACCTCTTCTGGACTTGATTTATGCAGAGAATACAACCAAAATTGATTGAATACGACAGGATTAATTTATTTGCCTCGTGTTAGAATCTAATCCAAGACCCTCAATTATCTTTCAATCAGTGTCAGTGAAAAATGGGGAAATACACTGTGATTTCTTGAGCTGTTATTTGCCTGCATGTTCATTTAGACTCAAGTAAAAAAAAATCCCAGGAATCTGTGCTTAATATCTCTAAGTCAACTACACCATCATTTCTCTAAGGAAAGACAGTTTTACAGTTAAATCAGAAAAGTTGTTATGAAGTATCAACATTCCCCATCAGTACATTTTGTCTAGTACTTGCTTTAATTCCCACTGGTGTAAAAGAAGGTGTTCTTATTTGATAATATTTGAATCAGATTCACAGTGAATCATTGTACCACAGCACAGTCTTTTTTTTTTTTTTTTAAACTCTTTTATAATTTCCAGTTACTCTGTAATGCTGACACAGCTCCATCTATCCTGAATTCTGCTCAGATACAAAAATCTTCTGTCAGGAGGACTCCGTGTTTTGAGCACTTGGATGTGTTGCTCTCTCTGCTTTCCTGTGGCACCACATCCTAGTGATGTTTTCTCAGTAAAGGCAGTGCAGGGGGCAGATTAGCCAGCCTTTCTCTTGCTGCAAGGCAGAATTGAACAGTGAAGTACCATCCACGAGCTGCAGGGAACACACAGGCTTTACCCTGGAGCTCATCCTTGAGGCTCTTCCATACCAATGCAACTGGAGAGCTATCACTAGTGCAGTACTGGCTGCTGACATATGAAAGATGATCATATTCTGTGTTGGAGTTTTTTAACAAACAGGATGAGACTGCTGGGATATGTTCCTTGAGCTTTTATTGCAGCATCAGCCTCATTACATTGTCTCATTATTGTTGAGACAATAGAAAGATGGCAACAGCTCATGTCTTGCCAGCAGCAGCCAAAGATTTCCTTGTTACAGGAAATTTAAAAAACTTTCTAGCCAATAGCATATTGCTAAAGCTTACAGAAAATTGTTCTAGCCAATCACTAAAAGTACATGTACATCTGCTTCACACAATGCTTGCTTGTCTGCTCTCTATTAACATTACACAATACTTCATTATTAAACTTGAAACCTTCTACTATCTTTCTAAGCATATTTTTCTGCAGTTTTATGGTCTATTTTAGCCAAGCCTAAAACTCAAGCTACAGCTTCATGTCCTTGCTTGCTGTACTATTGTAACTTTTCTACTTTCAGACTTTGCAGCTGCAGCTAGTTCTAATTTCTCTGCTCTGTTTCTAAGGCCTGCTTTCCCAGCTTTCTGAAAATCATCTTACCTTTACTATTTCTCACAATATACTGTATTTCTTGGTCCTTTTTCCTGCTGAGACCCACCCAAAGGCAGTATCCGCCCTCCATTCTTTCCCTTCTATGCGCTTGCCAGTAGATGGTGGTAGCAGTTGCTCTATTGATGGCAGTGCCATATGGTGCTGACGTTTGAAAAAAGCAGTGTTTCATGACAGCAGCAAGAATGACTTCTCCTTGAGAATCTATATTCTGTCAAAGAATGCACGTTAGACCCTGCTGAAGTGCTGCCACTTCCCTTTAAGCTGAGGCCTCTGCAGCAGCAGCTGCACGAAGGGGCTCACCTCCCCAGCAGCCATCGCACCCCAGGGTGAGACAAGCAGAGGAGCTGCTGAAACAAAAGTTACTTGATCAACACAGCGAGGGTCAGCCACAGAAGGCTGATGCTCGATGTTCCAAAACCAAGGCTTCAGGGCGCAGGGAAGAAGGGCAAACTCTCATGAGGAGTGGCTGCAGCCGTGGGCTCAGCGAAGCGGGCTTGGGATATAGCACTGGGCAGCTCCCAGGCTGTGCTTTGGCTGTGGAGAGGGAAATGTGCTTAAATCAAAGTTACAGGGCAGGAGCCTGCTGGTCATCAAGCTGCCTATTAATAGATGGTACATTTGGGAAGCCTGAGATCTCTCCCATAAATTAATAAGCTCGAAACTGGCTCAGACGGGGCCATTGTGTGATGTGCTAGGATGGTGCTCAGCCAAGTCTCAATGGTAAATTCTCCTCAGTTTTAAGGAAACTTAAATATATTTAAGTTTCTTATTATTAGAATACTACTTCTCTTGCATTAAATAATTTATTAACCAATATCAAAAATGTAAAACATAAAACTCTACACAACAAAACAATAAATTTTCTTTTACTAATACATAAACATAAATATAACAATTTTAATAAAGTATATGACATAAACCTATATAATAATTCATAATCCTTTCATAAAAACATACAACAATTAAAAATAAATAAAACCAAAATTAATAATTAAATAATTAAATAATCTGTATTATTTAATTAAAAAAATTAAAAGCAAAGTATCCAAAGCCAACAGCCACTCTTTGACCAAAATCATGGAGCCACATTATTCCACTGGTGGTTATGTGGGTGGAAGAAGGCAGTAAAACATAGAGCCTGCCTGGGGCACCAACAGGCCTGGTGATGAGGGATGGCCAGCCAACAAAGACATGCTGCAGGGATGGGGAGAGGGAGAATAAGGATGTGACCAACTGAGATGGACTTTTCTTCTAATAATACACTCTTATTTTTCAGAAATATGTGTTTAGCCCTTATCTGTGTCCCCTAGCCTGGTGTGATTTTCTGATGTACACCAAAGCAGGGTCTGGGCATATACATTCCAAGATACAGTAAAGGAATTGGGCTCTTGGAGACCTTCAGAGCTTAGCAGAAATGGTAGGAAAAAATGATATGGCCACTTTAGAGGTGAAGGTTCAAATCTTCGACTGAAAGTTAGGTAGGAAGCAAGTTTTCCTAGACTTCATTTTCAACATCTAAATCTAAATTATCCATTTTCTTTTTCCTCCTGTAAGAAAACCACAGCTCGATTCTCCAACTAATCAGGGAATTTTCAACAACTATATCTTCATGAAAACCTGCAAATGTAGTATCTGCAGTTTGCTAGTCTGATTTTTCAGCCTGCACGGCATTCAGCAGTTCTCTGGCATTCCTGGGATTACTGGCTGCTTGGCATTACATCAAGCCTCTTATTTAAGTTTCTGTAGTGTGAGTTTAAGGATCTGAGTTTTAGACACAAATTTTTGCTTTGAAATTTGTGTTCAGCAACTGTATAGACTTAAAAAACCCCATAAAAATATCCTGGCAAGGGAGCTCTCCTCCTGAGTCTTAACCCTGGCAAATTTTTAATTTCTCTTTCCTCTCTCCCTGAGAAAAGATTCACCTAAAATGCAAAGCCTATAAAACTGTCAGATCATATGCATGATATGTATAATTAATGGTGTAGAACAAAGTGATAAACCCTACCCTGAAAATACAAAATCTTTCCTTTTTAAAGCTGCCTCCTGCTTTCACCCTTCCAACTCCTCTAGGACTGTGTAACATTGAGATGAAATCAGCTACTGGGGGAAAAGAAAACAGTGCCAGTGTTGCCATTTTCATCTGAACAGGACCATTTTGGAGCCTGCAAAAAAAATCCCTGCTAGTCCACGGCCCTCATGTTCTCTTTCCTGTATTCAAAACCTCCCCCTCAGGGTGTGCTGACCTGCTGGTGGCTCTGCCAAGCTGTACCAGAGAGGTGGCACTGCTCTGCATCCCTGACATACAGCATGAGGGGGACAGCCAAAAGTGAGGGGCTCACATATATGGCACACTGCAGATGCCTCATCTCTGGAAGTGTTCAAGGCCAGGCTGGATGGATGCAGCTCTCAGCAACCTGGTCTAGTGAAAGGTGTCCCTGTCCAAGGTAGGGGAGTTGAATTTAGATTATCTTTAAGGTTTAAGTTGAAATCCTTGTTCACAGAGTTGTTTTGAAAGGCAAAGGGAATATTTTTTTATATCACTGGAGAGCTAGAAAAAGAAAAAGATCCTATTTAGGAGTCAGATGGCTCAAGTCTTAATAGTAAATTCTTCTTAAAACCTTCTTGGTTTTAAGGTTCAAAACCAAGCAAAGGATCTCAAGCCCATAGCCACCCTTTGACCAAAATCATGGAGCCACATTATTCCACTGGTTGTTATGTGGGTGGCTTGTCCAGCTTGTCCAAATGTAGGCAAAGGTGCCACTGGACCTTTATTCTTGTTTATCTTCCTGCTGTCCTTAGCAACTTAAAATAAAACTAGCAAATAGAGGGGAAATTGATTGCACATAAAAATTCTCACAAAGAAACCTGAAGAATAATATCCAAAAGAATAATGACATGAAAATTATCATTCAAGGAGTCAAAGTACCTTGCTCCATAGGGGGAACCTTAAACTTGAGGTGGTCTCTATGTGCTTGATTCATACAACCCAGGTGTGCCTTGCAGACAGCCCAGGTGCATTACTGAAGGTTAGAATGGGGAAGAAAGACACAAGTGAAGGCCCTGAAAAATGAAGAAACATGTAATCTATGGGTGGAAATCCAGTATAAAGTGTAGGAGAATAGGAATGAGGCTGCAGGCACCCTTGGCCTTGATGAGTTGCAGCTGTGTCCTTGAATAAGCCAGGTAAACAATTTTGAGGGAGAAGAAGGGTGGAATGTGTTGACATTTACAAAAAGAAACAGAGAAATTTATGAGCAATTACAAAAGGGTAGAGGGCACATGCTCACAGTTTGTTAGCCAATGATAATGCAAAAAGCAGCACGTGTTATGTGTGTGATATAGAGAAAAAGTATAAATGTTGTACTGTGGGATCATAAACTGCTGATGCTTGCCACCATCTTCAGCATCAGTCTTTTGTCCACCATCAAAAAAGTGTTTCATGTAACCTGCTAAAGCCTATTAAGCCTTTAATAGTTATACTGTGAGGTGTTACTGAATGGCAGAATGGTTGAGGCTGATGGTTGTCTCCTCCCACCATCTCCAGATGACTCTTGAGTATCTCCAAGGGTGGAGATTTGACAGCAGTTATGCTGGGGTGGAATGTCCTCAGCCAGTTATCAGTCACACACTGAAGAAATACTTGCTCTTAGGTGACACAGGAGCTGTGTGAGGAGTAGAGTTACTACTGTGTGAGGGCATGGCCTGAGCAGAGCTCGCTGATACAGAAGTTCAGCTCTGCCTTTGGGTATTCACATTTTGTTTATAATGACTTTTCAGATGTGTCAGATAGGAATTGTTTAGAGGAATAAAACAAAAAAAAAAATCACAGTGATGTTCTTGGTCTCCTTCAGGCAACAGAACATCTTGACTTGCTCCTTTGAGGGAAAACTGGAAAGTTTAAGAACTTCATTTTCTATTGAACAGTTTGAATTTTTCTTTTGGCTTGCATAGTAATATATGCACTATGTGTATGCCAAGTGCTCTGCACATCATCACTAATCTTAGGAAAGAGGAATCCTTCATAGAAGGACTCTAGGGAGCTGTCATTGAAAATGTCTCTGTATTTCAGCAGTGCTGGAAATGATATGGAAGGCAGTGATGACAGAGGCAATGCTACAACATTGATGTCTGACCACAGGACTCAAACTCCTGGAAGAAGCACCATCAGCCCTTCTGTGAATTATGACTGGCAAAATTCTTCACCTTGGGAAGGAGCTGAAGTGAGTTACATAAAGCAGCTGCTGTTGGCATTGCTTCCATTCTTACATGACCTAATTGCATGGAAAAGGCTGATTTATGGTTAGGTAAAACTGGAAAACAGTTGCTGAACAGTGTTTGATGTTGTTTAATATTTGCTGAACTTGTTGTTTAGTGTATCTGTTGGGTAGTAGATGAGCATAGTGGGGTATGAGACCCAAAGGGAACATTCCTGCTATGTTGTGCAGGGACAATGGAGAAGTCAAGGAAAGTTCACTCTACTCTTAAAATCTTAGTTTGTGAGCTGTTCTTTCCAAATCCAGGCAGGCTTTGCTGACCTGCTGCATTTAATCTCAATATTTACTCTGTCATTAAAGCACTTGATTTGTTTTTTTCTTCTGTACTGAAAATTACACTGTTCCATGAAAACTACCATAACTTCTGGAGAAGACTTGTGACTAGTATTCTAAATCTTTTTAAGTGGGCATTAATGGCATTACATGACTTTAGTATAAAATAAACAGGAATGCTTGAAACAAACACCTGCTTTCACAGACTGTTATTAGAGTTGGGATGTTGAGAGCCCGGATTTATTTGTTTGGCTCAGAAGATGTGTTTCACCTCTGTTTTCAGAGGCAAGTGTGCAACATAGCTCTATTTCTGCCAGAACATGTGTTATTAATTTATGGAAACTAAAGGCAGAGTGAGAGCTGGAAAAAGAATTTTTTTAATGGCTATAATTCAGGCTAAAAATAATACTTCCAGGTTCCTTCTGTAGCTTATTGCTTGTGTCTTTTCTTTTTAGTTCTTTGTTGAATGAGCTAATTTTTCCTGTGTTTGATATAGCAACCATTTCACTTTATCTCTGCACATGAAAAAGTAGTTAAAAACACCTGCTGCAAGTTTATTTTTATTTGACTAACAAATTCTTTGTTTTTTTTGCAGTTCACATAGCAACTTGAGTAGACCTCATTTCTCCTATTCAAAAATGTAAGTACTTTAATTACAACACTGCCTTCCTTCTCAAATAATTTTAAAATGATAGAATTTCAATTTCTGTAGTCTCTCCTCATATTGTACATATTTTTAATCTGAGGCTCAGCTTATTACCATCTGTACCACTTCACAGGCCTACAGGATGCTATTAGGAAACCAGGTCGCAAGGACAGAACTCAGCAGACAGATTTCAATTTCCTTACCCTTAGAAACAGGGCTCCAGGTACCAGGTAGACCTATTCCTCCTTATTCTTTCAAGATTTTTAAGTCTTTTATAATTAGTGTTTCATCTTTTTTTCCAGACACCAGTATAGCAGACAAGCAAAGTAACTGTAAACTCTTTTCAGAGTTCACAGGGCTTGTCTTCCCTCTGTGAAGTCTGTAGTTTATATCATGCATCCATTTGGGTCTGTAATTGTACAATGTGCAAAACAATACTTTTTCCCATTGAAATAAAATAAAATTCTTGGCTTGATTCTTCAAATTTGTATTTTGTCTAACACTGAAATGATGTATTATTTTTTGGTTCAGTGTATGAACTAACCTTGTGGTATTGAGGACAAAATATTAAGCAGAGCAGTAAAGAAGGTTACTCTGAAGTTGCAATTCATGCCTGGTACATATGGATTGGCATCAAATCCTGATACAACGAATGAAATGTTAGTGGCTGGACAGTTAGTAACTTTCTGAGCCAATAATTCCATGTACTGTGGGCATGCATGGGTTTCCTAATGTGTGAGGAACTGGCTTGGCTCCTTGTTCTACATTTTTAGGTGAAAATGAAATTAGAGCTCTAACAAAAGAGCAGGAGAATGTGTTTTTGAATATCAGAAAATACAGTTTCTGTAAAAATTCCTTATGGGACTATTTATTTATGTATAGTTAAGGTTTACAGCCACTATGTGTTATGTGGTGATTGCCTGTAGGGAAAAAAAATGTATTTATGCATAATGAAATAGTGCACAGTTCCTACAAACAGATATGCTGGAAATTAAACCAGGAGAGAAAGTATTTCTTTACACTATTCTCAGCGGTGTGCTGGGAATATATAGGGCTTCCTAAATGATACTTGGGCCTCTCCAATAGGTACATTATTAGATGTTTGATATAAAACTTCACTGGCTGTGCAAAAACCCAGGATATATCATTACTAATGCATCTTCAGTGAACTCTTTCTTAAAAAGCCACAGAATTTTATGTTGCATTACTTTCAACTTATTTTCAGTAAAAATAATAATATAGAAAGCATTGTTTTCTTTAATATCTTCAATTTTGAAGTGTGTCACTTCAGATCATTACTCAGACCTACTCAGTCCATGGCTTCCCTTCCTGGCTGTCCAACAAAGACACCTTTCCATCAGTGACTACACCTGGTGCCAGCAAAGAAGGTTTTGTGGTGTCAAAATTATCTCCACTTAGAACTGAGTGGAGGTTTGCTTTTCTTTCCCCCTGAACTTAATTTCTGTCCTGCTTTTATTTGTCCATGTCAACGTAGAATTAAAATGGAACAATCACAAATACACCCACGAGTGCCTGTAGCTCTCCAGCTCCCTCTCAGAATACCACCACAGGACATCAGAAGGACAAAATGAAATATTTTTGATGTGGTATTTCTGTATCCTTCTAGAATATAATGAAAATATGATTTCTCATCGAGATTATTTAGCCGTATTTTATATTTGAGTATACCCCTATTCGTATGATCTCTTTCCCCACTATGATGGAAAACACAGAACCATTAATTTTGTAAGCCTTTTATTACATTAGAATCTCAGAATAATTTGGGCTGGAAGGAACCTTAAAGGTCATCTAGTTCCAAACCCCCTTCCATGGGGAGGGAAATGTTCTTTACATTATTAGGGCCAGCCAAAAATTACACACAACTACAGATAGGATTAAGATTTAATAATAATCAAAAGAATTTACCACAGATCTATAAGCAGCTACACTAGACCTAGAAGTTTGGGGAAATGTTTTCTCTTTCACTGTTGCTACATAGAAATAATCCTAACTTTTTTCAACAGGCTATTCAGCTATTTCCTTCATCAGTGCCACATTCTATACGTGTTTACACTTTTCCAAGATACCCTGAAGTTTAACATTTATATCTAGAATAAGCTGAAGGGATTCCCCCCTCCAACTTCCCAGCACAGGAAAAAGAAGGTAGAAGATAGGAATAAAAACTCCAAATATTCAGACTGCACTAAGCTTTAAATCCAGCTTCCACAGGTGTATACTATCAGTCACCAGAAGCTATCAGAAGTCCTTACTTATGTGTGGAAGTAAGATAAGGAATTGTTCTGTTTCTCCTGTAATGCTTTAAGTTTGCAAAACTGGGAAGAAGGGTTTTTAATCCTGTGACACAAGATTTCGATCAACAACTCTGGGTAAGTATTTCCTTTCAGATTCTGACTGCATGAAGCTCTTGCTCTTACAAGCATACATAAAAAACCTGCAGGTAGGATAATCCAGATTTAGTTAATATTCTGTAAAACTGATAACAGTATGAATTCCACTCTTTCTTTGGAATGCACAGTTGTGCTTTCAGCTATTACTGATCAGGTGATTTGTTAGTACACAGAAGCTCTTACAAATACCTCCTCTTTGCTGGTGCACTGGGTGTGATTGGAATTTGTAGGAGCCTTCCCCACACACCAGTGTGTGTTCAGCCCCCTCCTGCAGTCAGAGTATCCCTGCCTGGGGAAACTGGTTCTTCCTACAAGTGCCAACCCTGTATTTGCATATGGATTTTATGACTCAGCTCAATGCAGACTTTCCTACCTATTTTTTTAAATTTTTAAATTTTTTTTTTTAAATTTAAAAATTTTTTTTTCTGTGCCTGCTTACAGTCACAGGCTTTTTCCTGAGAAAATAACTGCCTGTTCCATGGTTGTTTTTGCACAGCCATCACTGCTGCACTGGAGTAGACATGCTATTGTTCATAAGTTCAGTGAAAAGCTACTTTAGAATCAGTTGTGGTTCACAGATGCTGTAAACATCTATTTTGATTAGTTAAAAAACATGGCTGCTTTTACTAAAAGCAGTGTCTGGGATGATTTTGGTTTGATTGTTCAGCATTGTTGGTGTTGAAAATAGGTGTGTCAGCATTTGAAAGATGGTCCTCAGGCACTCCGATTTCTTTAGTAGCAAGCAAAATTCTCATTAACAGGCAATTTAAAAAAGCAATACTATTCATTTTTTGGGCTATTAAGCATATAGAGTGTTTATATTTCCAGCAAAGTATGAATTAATGGAAAATAAAGTTCTGTCATGCACTAGTGCCACAGCATTTCAACATAACGTATGTGAGGCTGGTTACAAGTCAGCCTTTCAACAGGATTACACATGATCAAAGCTTCTCAAGTGAGAACTATGTAGCTTAAATGATTGAAAACAATTCTAATGTTTGTTTTTCTCTCTTTCAAATCTAATTTTTTTTTTCTTGTTAAACTGAAAGAACCCTACACCTGTGGGTATCTGTATTTCCCTAATTACAGGCAGATGTGTTCAGTGTCACATCCCTTCAGCACAGAGAGCTCAGGTGTCTTGCCTCAGGTTCACATTGCTGGTAGGAGTGACTGTATCAGCCTGAAAATATCTGCCTGTTTTGATGTCTAAATAAGAGATCAGGGCCAGGTCATGGCAAGGCAAAGTGCTGTTCTTTGAAGGAAAGTCCCAGCAGGTAGGACAGTGTGTCTAGCAAGGAGGGATGAACTCATTCACAGGGACCTGACTTTCCACCCTCACCTTCCACAAACTCTGACTTCTCAGAATGGTAATTCACCCTGGGAGGCCTGGTGCCTGAAGCAGTTGTCCATCACTATAAGCATATCTCAAACCATCAAACACCTCCCATAGGGCTCTTTCAGATGTTAGGCTAGTGATTTTAAATCAATGAATTTTCTTCTGAATTTTTATGTGTGTGGACATAATGCTAGAGTTCAACAAAATTCAGTGCTTTTGAAAAAGCTATTAACGAGATAATACTGAAGCTCTTATTTATTAATTGTTTATCATTATCCAGAAAACACTCATGTAATGAAATACAGATGTTTGGCTTTGATATAAAGCTCATTAAAACCACAACCACACTCTCTGTTGTAGGACCAAGTGAAAATTTGCTATTGCTGTAGCAATGGTACACGATTGGAGTTATTGTTCTGAACAAACCTGTGGGAAGTGGGAAAACAGAAACTTCCACAGACACTGAAGGGTTTGATCTCTAGCCTTGGAAGAAGCTTGGATTGATGTAAAAATACAATACACAGACATCAAGTAGAAAAACCATAAACTTATGTTTCTATAGTTGTAAGTAAAAATATGCCTTAAGTAAGTGAGAAACTGTATGGATAAGATAGTGTAGGGGTGTGGTTGTGTGGAGTAAGCTAAGAGTTTGGAAGTTTAAACAGAAGTGTGTTATAGTAAAATATATGTGCATATGTGAGATACCAGCCCATTGGACAAAAGTATCAGCAGTGCAGCAAAATTAAGTAAAGGTGATAGGTTAGAATAGCAAAATAAACTTTGTGGCATCTGTCAATTGGATTAGAAAGTTAAATACTGTCTTGTAACATGGAACTTGTGACTACTTTGAGCTATGGTCAACTGCTTGCTCCTTTGAAATCTCACAACCTCTGAGACTGAAACTTACCTGAGCAATAAACGGTTCTTAGCCTGGCATGGTCCCATTCCTTCATTAAAAACTGTGATAATGATACAAACACAAATGGTTTCAGGAGCCTCAGAACATGGTCATTTCTGTGACTTTCACAACCACATTGATCAATTTTTTCAACAAAAAACCATTTTCTGCCCACAAAGCAGAAATTGCAGTCCATTATCACAGTCTAAGATGTGCAGAGATGCCTTCAGTCTGTACAGGTGCTGTGACAAGCTGTCCCTGCCTAGCACATGCCCTTCCAAGGGACCACTGCAGGGAGAAGGGTCACTGCCCCACTGCACCCCATGTGCAGAGCTTGGCCACAGAGAATTGATGTGGTGTCAGTGTCCTGCCTTTCCTCAATGTCACTGATCCCTCACATCTGCTTTCACACAGTCGGCAGGTGTGGCCAAGGAAAGACACAGAGTCAAACTCTGCAGGAAGGCTGCTTGCAAGTGGTATTAATAGAAAAACCACATACAGGAGCAATTTAAGTAACTTCACTTCCTTGAGGAGACAATACTGCGGTCAGGAAAAAATTCAAAGGTAAAATACATGGTATTGTTAGAGATGTGAAAAATAGTGTCTTGTTCTTTCCTTTCTTCCCCCTCCTTCCCTCCTGCCCCCTCCAGTTTCACCCACTGTTTTGATGGAGGCAAGGACAAAGTATTTTGTCTATAATATCTATTTGTCGATTTGTCTGCCTTTTTTAAAAATTAAATTTCCTCCAAAGAAAAATATTTTTTGTTAGTGGCCCTCAAGGCTTCCTAAGAAGAAATTTGTGCCATACCCAAAATTAAAGAAGAAAAGGACTATTCTGTTTAAGCCTTGTTATCCATTATCTTATCTCAAAAATCTATCACTACCAGAGTGCTTTATCTGCCTTTTAAGCTTAGGGAGTAAGGAGACAAATTCTCCAAATTAACACTTCAAAGGAGTTAGTTTATGTCAAACGACACACAATTTGCACAGCACTTAACCCATGCATTTTCATGACTTCTAGAGCTCTTTCCTTGGAAAACATTATGGAAAGTGTTGAAGTAGCAACTTCTGACATTGATATGTTGCAAAATACCTCCACAGCACAGGGAAAGCCTGAGAAGCTTCCAGCTGCTTGGTATATATGTTAGAAACTGTAGACTTAGTCGTGTTCTCCTGTTTTTGCAGTGAGAATGCCCTCGAGGCAATTTAGAACATCTGCTGTGAACACATTCTTCTCTCTGCAGCCAGCTTGCCACTCGGTTTAACTGAGCCAAGATGCCAGGCTGGGTCGGTTGAGCCAGGCACAGCTTGGACAGCCAATAGTGTGAAAATCAGCGAGTCAACAAATTTTCAGGATAAGAAAAATGAGAGAATCAAACAGAGAAATTAATGCCACAANAAAAAAAAAAAAAAAACAAAACAACCCCAAAACAAAACCCCACATATAATTTTGTGTTGCTGTTGCAGCAGCACTGCGGAATTTACAGCTAATCAAGCCATAAACCCCAAGGTAACATTAATCAGCTTGCCAGCACTTGCAATATACACTTACTTTTAAAGAACTGCATCTAAAATTGTCATTTCTTTTTCTGAAAAGCCCCAAGATCCTGATTATCCTGTTCAGCAAATGTCTGTATAAAACAAACAGTTTTGCTAGCTTGCCATTAAGCCACCCAATTTCTTGTACAGTAACAATGAAGCTGTAGATGAGTGCTGATATCACTTCTTTTCTTTTTACTTCCCTTAAAAAAATGTGTTGTTGGTGAACTGATAAAAGTCTTGTTTGGTTCATTCCTACTTAAAATTAGTAACAGCTCTAGGTTAATGATAGTTTAGAAATTAGTAATGTTGAACAGCATCCCAGTTCTGTACTTTAATTTACCAGTTCTGTTCTCTCTGTTCTGGCTTCACAGTTTGAAGGAAGATCTGTGAGAAGTCCAGTCAGACCAGTGTAATTTTGTTGTGCTAATGACCTTCCTCTGAAGCAAACAGCAGAAAAATATATTCTAGGTTATGCTTATGATTGAACCACCATGGGAATTTGGTTCCGCTGCTGCTATTAGCAAATCACACTGGAACTGGTCAATGACCTTAATTCCATTAGAAATTGCTCCTGGTTTTACACAAATTTGGGAAAAAAACCCCTATCCCCAAACCCTCAGGATCCATAAACTGACCACACTTTGGTTTTTTTTTGGTTTTCATCCTTTACTGCATGACCAGGATGGATAGATACGGAACTTAGAAGGAAAAGGATTTTTTAAAGGGGTCTCATCTCCTAGCAGGTCTGTCATGCATGCAGGATGCCCATGGACTCTGGAGACACATCTCCCTTTTAACCTAGGCCACTTTCTCCTCCAAACAAAACATTATCTCCCATCACCCAACACAGAGTACTGATATCCTGCCTCCTGTTTTCCAGCCTCTCCTTTGATTGCTTGTTTGGGTGTCCTTGTGCCACAGCACCTTTTACTTTTCCTCTGGTCAGACTGGCCAGCAGCATTTTTGGGCAGAAAAATAAGGAGCAGGGAAAACACTTGGTACTTTCTTAGGTATAAGACATCCACTAGCAAGGAAATTTGAAGAGTATTGAGCAGTGTTTTCCAGCGTTTCCTTCTAGTGTCTCCTAGAGCTGCTCTTCAGTGTTTCCATCCGTAAGCCACTCTTCATTCTTCAGCATATCCTGATTTTTATATGGCTTCATGTTTCCCAGAACTTATCAGAAGGCAAGAAAGGATGTTGCAAAAGTCACACTGCAAGCACTGTACCAAATGGAAAAAAGCAGAACTGGAAAGCTGTTTCTTTATGGATGTTTCACTTGAGACTTGGTCACAATTATTTTAGGAGGGAAAACATCACACACTAAATACATTTAATTATTTGAATCTTTTCCTGCCTTGGACAGATTGTGACAATCTGACATAAACACTGGCACCAAGTATTAGGGAAATCTGATTTTTGACCCACATCTGATTATTTTGCAGCACTCACAACAGTGCTTCCAGTGGGAGATTTCCCCATGTCAAGTTTCTAAACAGGGTAAATAAAGCCATCTGTTGTGGAAGCAGGATTTTTAAATTATATGCCCTGTTAACCACTGTTTTGCACACTGAACTATTCATGTCTAAAGAAACAACCTTGTGCCTTTATAAAAGGGGTTCTGCTCTCCTGATTTACACATTTCTGGGTCAGTCATCAGAAGTCTAAATTAACCTTTAGTCTTACATTCAGTTCTATCAGACGGGTTTCAATATTCTCCCTTTCTATTGACCCCTTATGTTTCTTTCTGCTTCCTACTTTCTCTTGAGCTCTATTACAAATAGAAGTGCAATAAATGTTTCACAAAAGTAGGTAATGAAACAAATATTTTAAAATATAAATATGTTATACATATCTGGTAAAGTAATTAAAATATGTCTTATGAAAAAGATCTTATCAGCCTCTAGTCCAATGAGAACATCATCTCTGCAGAGACGAGTAAAAGGAGTATTTAATGTAAGTAAGGGGGGATTTCCATGGTAAGAATACACATGGTTTCCCCCAGGCCTTTCAATAAGTGTTTAAGAGAAACAATTTTCCTCGTAGATAAGAGCATTTGAAGACTCCACTTGTTTAGCTAAATTGTTGCTGAATCAGCAAGAGGTTAAATTCCTATTTCCAGGACTATTCTGCTCTCTGCACTCCCTTTAGTCACAGAAAGAAGCAGCTCTCGTTAGAAAAGAGGGGAGCGAACAGAAATTTCTGCTGCAAATTAGCACATGGAAAGAACACTGTGTGCTGTTTCACTTAATCACTTTGGGGGCCCATATGGGTTACTTTAATAGGGCTGAATATTTGTCCTCTTTTTATTCTTCTAATAACAGATACACCAGGCTAGACACTGGCATCTCCTTAAAGAAATTGGGGCACCATCTGGATTCATGCCAGCTAACATTCTGCTCAGTGGGCTCTAAGCCTTAGGAAAGTTCAAATATAGATATAGTTTCAGTTTTAAATCCTTCTGCATGGTTTATTATATATTTATTTATTTCTGTGCTAGTGTCTTGCCCTGTTAGTCTACTGCAAGGCTTTAGGGCCCTTGGTGATTTTGGGATTACAAACTCTGCCAGTCCCGTGATTTGGAAACATAAGGTTAAATCCATGGAGCAGTAGCATGGGTAAGAGTTACATAAAAATATGCATACATTTAAATAATACATGTAATTTGCTGATGTAGAAGGCAGTGCTGGAGCTCACATTTCAAATTGTAATTTTCAGCAGTTTGCCATGACTGAAGCATTTGCTTTGATGACTTTAAATATCAAGCATCTATAGAGAAGAAAAAGACATATAGACCATCTTGTCTATGTTTTAGTAAAGCAAAAGCTTCCATGTTTACCCTGATACCTCTGTGTTAGAAATATCAAACACCCTAATTGAGGTTGGACAGCCTTATTTATGTTCTGTTTTTAGTGGTCACTATTGTCCTAACACACTTCTCCCAGCATTGCTTTGAAGGTAAAGCTTTGAATACTCCACGGTTAATTTGAGCTTGTTTGACTGGTGAGTTACGTTTGCTGTTAAAAATTTGTGCTTGCTGTCTACAGTTACTTCACTTTATGTCATATCTATTAATGAAAATACAACTTTATGTGAAAAATTAGAAACTGGAAAAGCTGCAAGAAATAATGAAGAAATGGTCTGGAAGAGAACTGAGGTGAGATTTAGAAATTTCTGAATTGTAGAAATGGCAAGAACCAAACCATCACTTTTCCTCTGAACCAAATAAGTTAAAACATTTCTGGTTTTTTTAACCAGGTGAATTCAAAAGGCACAAATTTGTATTTTTAGAGTGGATTGGTTTATATTGTAGGTACCCTCACTGACTTCTACTTTAACTTGAAGATCATTTCAGGATGAAATATGCAGGATTTTTTACAGTCTAATCTTTAATATTGATCATTTTAGAGAGGGCAGATTAAAAAAATCAGTATCTTGATAAAAAGTACAACCAAATGTTCTGATTTAATTAGCTATAAAGAAGTGGTTAAAATGCAAACAGAAAAATGGCTAAATGATTTGCCATGTTAATATATTTATTCCTTCTCATATTCTTTCTCTCTGTAACTTCACTTTTGTTTTTAGCTAAAGGCTTAATCCTTCTACTTTTAAAATAGTAAATTACCCCCAAGAACAAATGAGATCCTGAGGGAAGTATTTAAAAAGAAGAGAAACAAGGTTATTTATCTTTCTTGCCATTTGGCAACCAACTCAAATATCTAAGTTAGAAGAATGTTTCCCCTCAGGTTATCATACGACTGATAGAGAGGACAGGCCACAATGCTGAGATCTTGCTATGAAGAATCTTTTGAAGGTCCTACATCTTTTCCTCTAGACAGCATAAATAATGTACAGATGTAAAAAAATTAAATTTAGGTGATAATAGCAGCTCTGAAGAATATAGATAGGCTTCTGAACAAATAAACACCAGCTGATAGCAAGCAAAACAGCAATTTGACATATGGACATTTAATTCAGGACTGCTCAGTATTTATTATGCTGTGTCTTGACAAATAAATTAGTCCTAAGTAGATATGATTGAACCCAACCATTTCTAGGCACTTAATACTATTAAAAAAATCCTCTGAAAATCCAGATAGTGAACATTTGATAACTGATTACCATGGCCTTAATTTTGTATTTTTTTCCTTCACATTATTTTTGTACCAGGTTATATTAAAAAAATAATTTACCGTGTGTGTGAGGGACTGAAGGCATCTCAAAGAAATCTCTTTTCCATAGACCTGAGATGCTCTAGATTTAGTTACATTTTGTACTTGTTTCTCATTTTTGCCTCCTCTCTGTTTCTAAGTCACTACTAGGTTTAGACTATTTTTGAGCTTTTTGAGGAAATATGAACTCTTGTCCTCTGGGTTGTTTTCAGGTAGCACAGTTTACTGTAGCCCTGGAAACTGTCCAATGACCATCCAGAATTCAGATTTCTCTTCTTTCCTCTAATAAAATGTACAGCAAAAGGGAGCAACTTTTCCATAGAGTGTCAGAATGGCAGCTCTGTACTGGCTGTTAAACTGAAGGATTTTGTTTGCAGATACACCCTTCAGGACTTACACCTTGAAAATGTGTGTGTGTGTACATAAAATTTGAAGTATTAATATATATATATATTTAAAGTATTTACTTTTTTCCCCCCTGTTTCAACTTTTCTCCTTTTTGTCTTGTGACAGGTTGCAACCCTCTTCTGAACTTCTGCTTTGGGGCAAATATGTTGCAAAACCACTGCAGTGACTCAGAAAATGAAATGAATACATAATTTATTAAGCTTTACAAGGATGGACTCACGGGAAACCAGATTTACTCACTCTTGAACCAGTTTTCTAAATTCTAAGAGTAGAGTTATAATGCAAAATAGAATATTTGGAACTTAATAGGTTTAAGTGCTTATTTTCCCCTATAGGACAGTAATCAAATTTTTGGTGTTTCGTTATATACTCCTGAATACAGTGGTCAAGATCTAATGCTCCTATGTGAACCTGCATGCAAATAACAGTTTTCAGGTGAATGTTAAACAGTTTTCAGCACTAATTATACTCTAGTCCTTGGAAATTGTATAAAACAGCACACTGGCCTAAACAGATATTTTCTGGAGAGGTGACAGCTGTAAGAGGGTTTTAACCTCTCCTTGTAGGAAATAGTAAAGGTAAGATGATTTTCAGAAACTTGGGAAAGCAGGCCTTAGGAACAGAAAGAATAGAAAACTTAGAACTAGCTACAGCTGCAAAGTCTGAAAGTAGAAAAAGTTACAATAGTACAGCAAGCAAGGACATGAAACAATAGCTTGAGTTTTAGGCTTAGCTAATATAGATCATAAGACTGCAGAAAAATATGCTTAGCAAGATAGTAGAAGGTTTTAAGCTTAATAATGAAGTATTGTGTATTGCTAATAGAGAGCAGACAAGCAAGCATTGTGTGAAGCAGGTGTATGTGTGCTTTTAGTGATTGGCTAAAACAATTATCTGTAAGCTATAGCAATATGCTATTGGCTAGAAAGTTTTAAAAATTCCCTGTAACAAAGAAATTTTTGACTGCTGCTGGCAAGACATGAGCTGTTGCCATCTTTCTATTGTCTCAACCATGTAATGAGGCTGATGCTGCAATAAAAGCTCAAGGAGTGTATCCCAGCAGTCCCATCCTGCTCATAAAAACCCACCAACACATCTCCCTTCTTCTCCTGTTTTCTTGTCATGGTGATGAGAACTTCCATCATCTTTGGAAAGCTCTGCCACTTCTCCCTTACTTCCAGCCAGTTACACCTTTTAACAGGAACAGAAATAAAACTGCTACACAACACAACAGGCAGGTGAATGGGTGAACCTCCCTGCTAGGATCCACTCCCATCATCTTGGGCACCAAGAATTATATCCTCCACTTTCATGTGGCCTTTTTATCCTTTTCCTACAAGGCTGTGCCCATTTTGAAGGAATAATTTGATCTAATGCATTTCCATCATCAATAGCAGATTTTTATGGCAGCAGCGAATCCTTTCTGAGGACATCTGCAGAAAAATACAACACAGAGAGACAGAGGAAAAAAAAAAAATAGCAGCTCAGTTGCTATTTCTGCTTAGTGTAGAAATGGAAAAATATTGGACAAAATGGTGGAAGTATTAATGAAACCCATGTTCCATTAAACTTTTGACCAGACAGGGGTGACTCTCATGTGCCAAACTGCTGGACATTCACACCAGCAAATTAATCATCCCAGGAAACATTTCCTTCATATTTGTGGAGATGTGTGATTTTCAGTTTAACTATAGGCCCTTTTCTTTGAATTTCTTACCATTTTAAAACCTGCACAAGAACAAGGCCTGTCTGTCACTTCACAAACTGTGTCAACTTACTTTAAGGCTTCCTGTCTCTCACCCTTCAGGCAAGACTTGGCTTTGCATAATTTTCATATTTTTATAACTCAGAAACTTTCTGGATGATTTTTCATCATGACTTCAGCTCTTTTGTTGTAAAGGTAACTTTTTACTGTGTGACAGAAACAAAAACAAGATCCCATCACAATAAATAGTTACCATAAACTCCTCTTGGAAGTGGTTTCATTCCAGGAAACCAGTCACTGTAAAAAGTAACAAATGGCATTAAGAGTGAGAGTACAGACAGGGCAGGGATGAAGAATTAGAAATAAAAAGTTCTATCCTGCCCTATTTCTTATTAGAAATATTTCAGTTCCTACTTGGTATATTTAAAGGACTCCAATCTCAAACATAGAAAAATTCTGAATTTAACATTAACGCTAAAGCTAAAAAAGTAGAATGTGTTGATTTAAAGAATACCTGGTGACATAACTTCTGGTGTTCATTTATCCTATCTTCATGTGCTATTACTTTACATGATTTTAAATGTAATGCTTATTAAAAATGAAAGTATGCTGTATATGAAACAAATAGATAAGTTCATGTTCCATGTGAAAATTCTTTTATTTGTGGTTACATGTAAAAGATCAATACGTACATTGTTCCTGTCCTCCCACTAGATGGATCTGATCCGTTCTGTTCTTTCTGCCATATGTATTCACATCTGCCACAGTGGGAGGTAACCGCTTTAGAAATGGAGAACAGAACCTTGGACTAAATTCTGATCTCATTTACATCACTCAGTAACAGAGTTACCAGCCCTCCACACAGGAAATCCTTCATAGTTGCTGCTTGTACCACGCCCTCGCCCTCCCAAATTAGGATTTATTTTATTTGGATAACTCACATTATAATATAGTTTCTATGTATAAGTACAGAGACAGAGGCCAAATCTGTAGTGTTATGAGATGCATGGAAATAATTGAAATATAATAATTGAAATATTGTTATTTTTAAAATATTGCCTTATGTGTCTCCTGTTGAATATAAACAACTTCATCTTCAAAGTTTCCTTTGAAATGATAACCTTTTCTGATTTAATCCCCTTGGGTCACATAACTTCTCCTATACTGATCAATATTAAGGATAGTTTTGCCACTGTACCCAAGTGCATTATAAATACCATCAATGTTGGTCTCATTCCCCTTTTCTGCTTTCAGTGAGTAGAGACCTTCACTGAACTATCCATGACAATTTTGTCAAATTTCAGAATTGGGAATCCTTTTAAATCCTTCTTGAGGACCCTGAAAATGGTAGGAAATAGACTATACAGACTAGAGAGGTATTGACTTCTTAGGCCCCCATTGGATAGTTTTAGCAGTGTTGCTCTGTATCAGCCTTAAATTGAGTAGAATAGTCATATAAAAGGAAAAATTTCTTCAACAGAAAATGCACAAAAGCATAAACAAATCATTATGTCTTTAAATTCATATTAAAATCGAGGGAAGGAAGAGGTGCTCAATGTGTCAGTCACCTTGTAGAGAATCTGGATTTTGACAGCAGCAGAAGAGTGAAAGCCAGAAATAGAGAGCATACCAAAAAAGATTAATTCTCAGTGGAAAGACGATTTTCTCCTAAGAAGAGCCTTTATACTTGCTGTGAAGTTAAAGAAGAGCACATAACAAAAAAAGATACCTGATAGCAACCACAACTTGGCTGCTCATGAAACTGCTAACTAAGCACACAGAGTATTTGCAGCTCAGAATTGTGCAACTTTCCATAAAAATTTCACTCTGTGGTAAACTATGTGCATTGAAATTCATAGAAGTGCTTACTCACTGCAAAAATGCTCAATGTCCAAATTAGATGCCCTTCATGAGGCAGTAAAATATTACAAATTCAGTATTTTTTACATGTCCCCTTTCAAATTGACTTTAGAGTACACTTGCACTAATTGCTACCATTGCTGGGCTTCTAACATTAAAAATAAGTAGTATGCAAATAGTGAGGGCTTTTTTAAAGTGCATATGCCCAGTCACAACTGGTTACTGAAGGACATCTTTTTATTGACCTTTCTTCCCTCACAGAAGTTCTATCTTTTGGTGGATGTCAGAGATGTGTCTTCCACATCTCCCATGTGGAGAATTTGGGTCTGTGGTGAATTCTGGATGCTTTGTGGGGCTCCTGGTGCTCCCAGGAATCACATTGTTTCTGTGAAGGACACAAAGGCACAGGGAAAGGGGTGACTTTCCTTCATACCACCCCCATCCAGAACCATTTCTGAAATCCTAACAACTGGCATGCTTTCCAAGGAAAGCACTGAGGCAAGCCCCAATTGCACATCCAGCATCGTGCTGGCACCCCAAACAGAGGCTGAGCTCCACCAAGTCCTTCTGGCCCCTCCAGAAAGTTCTCCCAACACAATGCCCTGGCCTGATTGCACCCAATTAACAATGAGCAGCTTCAGGTGTGGCTGCAGCACCACAGCTGGTCCCAATTAACTCTGCTTAATATAACTGTGGCTGCAAACGAGACTGGGCTCCATTCTGCGTGCCTGGGGCTGCTCCAGGAGCATGTATGGGGAATGCAGGAGCACACCTTTCCTTCCCTGAGGGAAGACCAGCAGCTCAGTCTTGAAGAACAGGTATGTGTTCATGTTGCTTTTAACTCATGGTGGTGCCCTGTTGTCACCAAAGATGTTGGGAAAAATCAAACTGATGTTAGTATTAGAAGGCAGGAGTTATTTTATTCACAGCACTCTGTGTCTGTGTGCGATTGCTCCCCAAACGTACCGACCCACTTGGAAAACTTCTCAATATTTGTATGGTTTTAGTAAACAAAGAAATTAATATGCATTGGCTATAAATTTCATAATTTTGTTACTTAATTAGTTTTCTTTTATTGGTTTCTCCATTCTCATGCTAATTAGCCCACATTTGTAGTCTTTTTATTGTCTTTTTCTCAGAGAGTTTTTCAGTGCAATTGCTGAATTGTCTTGGTTAGTTTCTTTTTTATTTCAGGTGTCTGCAATATATCCTTGCTGTCCATAAATTCTGCCTTCTTTGTGTCCAGTTCTTGACAATCCATCTCTCCCCCAGCTTTTGTGCTTTGATACATATGGAGGCTGGTTTAGCAAAACTCAGTAATGTTCCCAAACCGTATTCTAACAACAGCGACTTGTCAAAAAACTTTTGCTAGGTGCTGGCCATAGTGGAAAAATTGCAGTACTTATTAAGAAGTAACAACGTTAATTAGACAAGTTAATGAAACATAATTAATTGGAGAAGCTCAGCACTGGCCGCCGCGGCCAGCCCGGGCTGCCGTGAGGATCGGGGTTGCCAGGCAACCCGGTGGGCCCGACCGAGCCGGGCCTGGGCCAGAGAGAACTTAAAAACCAAAAGGAAAAAAAACAAACCCCGCAAAAACCCCAGAAAGAAACTTCAAACCACACGTTTGATGAGTGCCCTGAGGGCCGCTGTGCTGCAGTGGTGGCCGTGCCCACCCACCTGAGGGCTCGGGGCAGTGCGGGTTGCTTTGAGGCATTTATGCGATAAGGTTTCAAAATATTTGGCTTTTTAAAAGTTTCGGCTTTGGCTGCTGGATAGGAAGCTTTGGGTGTGTGACTTTGATGGAATAGTTGCATAGAAACAAATGAAGGTTTAATTATGCCTCCTCACAGGCGAGTTCAGGAGAGCGCTTGGGTTGTTTGCCCCCCTTGCAAGACTTCACTCCTCATCTGAGGAAAATGTTTTAATGGTGACTGTGTAATGGTCACTTCGTGCCTGAGCACTTTATTTTGCATATTTATTTGTGTGCCCACCACTAAGAAAAGTTAGAGCTGACACTTTCCTTTTCTCTGCAGTGGAATGACAGAACAGTGCTACAAAACAGTGTTATTATGTATTTATCTTGTGAAGTTTTGAGCAATTAGAAGTGAAACTCTTCCTGGGGAGGTGGTGGGGCTTGGTGTGGCAGTGCATTCCCAAGGGATGGCACAGTGCTCTGCTGGGGCTGATCACTTGTGCTTCTGCTGAATCCCTCACACAAACTCTTCTACGATGACTGTTAGGGAACTGACTTGATGCCATCAAGAGTGAAAGGAATAAACTTGTTTCACAAAAGCAAAAATAAAGCAAGATATTTAATGCATATAAATGTCTCAAAGGCAAGCGTCAAGAGGATGGTGCCAGGCTCTTTTCAGTGGTGCCCAGTGGTAGGACAAGGAGCAATGGCCATAAACTAAACCATGAAAAGTTGTACCTAAACATGAGGAAGAGCTTCTTGACATTGAATGTGGCAAAGCACTGCTGGAGACATTTCAAACTACCTGTGTCACTTGCTCCAGGGGACCCTGCCTTGGCAGGGGAATTAGGCTGGGTTATCTGCAGAGGTCCCTCACAACACTAGTGATGCTGTGAAGTGATTCAGTCACTTGCTGTGTGCAGGCTGAAGCACGCAGGTTTCTGAGCAGATGATGACAAACCCTCCAAAACCCCCTTGTTTTCTCTCTTACTGCTGAGCATGCTGTTATGTGATATGGAATATCAAGCTAGTGTCACCTACCTGGCTATGTCCCCTCCCAGCCTACTGCACACCCTCTTCCAGTCTGGTCACTGGTGAGGCAGAGTGACAAAGAAAAGGCTTCAATGCTGCTCAGCAAAAGCAACATCATCACTGTGTTACCAGAACTGTTTTGGTCAAAAATCAAACCTACAGCACTGTATGAGCTGCTGTGAAGGCACAGCAGCTAACTCACAGAAACTAACTCTGCTCTAGGCAGGGCCAGCTGTTTGGAAATCTTGGCAGGTGGTGGTGTGGTGGATCCTCCATGAGCAGGTCTATCCACTTTACCAGGGTCCATCCATCAAAATTCCACTTGTTGTGTGGGTTTTGGTTTTTTTTTAATATATTTTTTGTGTTTTTTTTTTTTTTTCCCATGCCANTCTATCCACTTTACCAGGGTCCATCCATCAAAATTCCACTTGTTGTGTGGGTTTGTTTTTTTTTTAATATATTTTTTGTGGTGTTTTTTTTTTTCCCATGCCATGGGAGTTTCCATTACTGCAGGTAGTATTTGTTGCTTATCCTTTCACAGTTTATCTAGGGAAGAGTAGAAACCATGTCTTCTCCACAGCTATGCTATAGGCTGCTGAGAGCAGCAGCAACACCCACCACCTCTCTTCCTGTTTTCCAGGGTGAATAAAACCTGTTTCTTCAGTCCCTCTCTACACTTCATGACTTAAAGCCTCTGCTTCTTTGGAAAACTAAAGGTGCACCCTTATTTTTGCCTTCCCTGAGGGCTAAATGCTGGTACTATTCGTGTGTGGAACTCAAAACTAGGCAGAGTGTTCCAGGCATGGCCTCACAGCTGCCAAGCAGCAGGGAGTCACTCAGCTTTGACCTTGCTGTGACCTTGCCCATCCCCACTCTACTGACCCACATTAAAATCCTTGCCCAGATAAAACCCTACAGGAGCTTGTTTTGCAAAACCTGCTACACAGTCATCTCCTGTCTGGGCAGTTTCCAGGGGATAATCTGTCCACACTGCAGGACTCTGCAGTTTTCTGCTCATTTTAACAAGTCCTTACTTTCTGCTGCTTTAAAGCAATAAAGTAGAGCAGTAGTGCAGAACAAGAGCCTCCAGTCCTGATATTGGATGTTGGAACTTCCCTGCTTTCCTGTAACAGATGCAGACAGAATATCTGAGTTAGCTTTAAAGTTTTGTGCCCCTTAAAAAGAGGAGGGAGGTGTCCCTCTCTCAAGTGTCTTTCAGATTACTTTGCAAACTGCAATGAGCTACAATGCAAAGTCTGAAATATCTGGTTGTATCAATTTGGGATAATGTGCTGGTTGCTATTATCAGCTGTGGTGAGTGGAACAGAAGGTACATCAGCCTGGCATAGATAATGATTCCCTCATATCACTTTTTCTGAGGTACTTGGGCTATCCAGACTAGTTTCAAAAGACTGTAAAATCTTACAGTTTGCAGGTTTGCGTTCTGAATTTTTATCTATTTCCACAGTCTGCCAGCTATATTGAAGTGATACTGTATTATGTATGGGGAAATAGAAAGCTATCATCTCAAAATAGACCATAATATTGCACCTTATTAAAAAATACAAGTGGGTTTTCTGCCAGCAACCATGACTTATGATAATGACTGTTATCAATATGCAATTACTTCTGTTACCCTGGAACATATTGACATTCATTTATTTAAAGATAATGTAACACATTTGTATTCATTGAGGTAATCATTGGATATGAGTAAATGTGAATGCCCATCTTATACCAAACAGTAAAACGCAAAAAAATTTGTCATTGGACCTTCTGCACTACTTGAAATAGGTTGTAATAAATTCTGAAAATTGCATTTGAGCTTCTTTGAAACACAGTGACAAACAACCATAAAGAAGCAAAAGCATAACTTGGGTGATTGCCAATTTGAACATTCAGTCTTTCTAATGATATAGGATAAACCTGACAATAAGAAAAAGACCTTCAAATAAAACTGTGATCCTGTGTTTGTGGAATGGACTACAGAGTTTGTGATAGTGTGGAACAAAAGTCCATTCAAATTGTGACTCTTAGTGGAGGCAGGAATCTGTTTGACTGGGTTGTTTAGATCAGTTTTGGAGATGCAGAGGTTGGATGTGGCAACAGGCAGGCATCGAAATCTGCTGTTTAGGCTTTGAATCGTTATTTTATCCCCCAAATGCTTCAGAGTTTTCAGGCTTTTAACTCAAGTGCATTTGCTACATAACAGTAGTTCTCTGGTGACAGGTTGTTATGATAATAAACAATTTGACATCCGTTTCCTCAAGGACACCAGCCAGAGCAGTTTCAATATTCTGAGTTTTCAAATACTTCTGTTGGTAAAGATGGAGAGAGCAAAGCTCACAATGTTTGGTTGTTCAGTTATATGGTATAAAATACTACATCCATTTTTACAACTAACTACTTTGTTTGCTGCTTGTCAAAAATATCTTGGTTTTAATGAGCTTCGAAAAACAAACCCCAAACCAAAACCAAAAGATACCCTTGAAATCCCACAGAAAACCTCCAGTCCAAAACGCTCTTTGGTGTTGGTTTCTTGCTTGAAAATTAGGGATATCCTTGTCAACTGTTGGATGGTTCATGGAATTAAAGAATGGTTTGGGTTGGAAAAGACCTTAATGCTTATCTAGACCAGTTTTAATCCCCCTGCCACGAGCAGGGACACATTTCATTAGTCCAGGTTGCTCCAAGCCCTGTCCAACCTGGCCTGAAACACTTCCAGGGATGAGGCAGCCACAACTTCTCTGTTCCTGTGCCAGTGTCTCACCACCCTTGTTGTTTGTGTCAACAAAAATGTAAACAAAAAGATCTTACTAAAAACCATCTAAATTGGATACAATTGAGTCTGAAACTATTTCCCTTTGCCCTGACACTACAGACCCTGGTGAAATGCCCCTCTACATTTTTCTTATAAGCCTGTCTTCCTCTCCACCTCTTTTATTGAAAGGCTGCAGTGAGGTCTCCCAGGTGTCATCTCTTCTCCAGACTGAGCATTCCCCAAACAATGTTATTCTCTCATACAAGATTAGCCCTCTGTTTTCTCTCTCCTCTGCAGCTGCTGTCACAAGTCTGTCTTTTTTGGGGCCTCCAGAGCTGGATGCAGTACTCTAGGAGCATCTCATGAGAGTGGAGTAGAGCATAATCATCTTCTTGACCTGCTGGCCACTATTTTTATTCAGCCCAGGTTAAAACTGGCTTTCTGGGCTGCAAGTGTGAATTGCTGCCCTATTCCAGTGTTTTTCTTTTGTCCACCAGTGTCCCCATGTCCTACTCAGCAGGCCTGCTCTTGATCTGTACATCTCCCAGTCTGTATCAGTAGTGGGGATGGCTCTGAGCCAAATTAGTGATCAAGCACTGTTTTCTTTCCAAATAACCAAGCTGCCTTTTTGCCAGGCAGTGCTATGTGTGTAGAGACATTGCAAGAATTTCTTTATTAAGTATATGTATGTAATACAGGTGTGTGCATTTTGGATCATGCTTTGTGAAAGGACTGGCTGTCTTAATAGCAATTTATAGCTCAATATGATTAGAAAAGACTGTTTTCATTGCTTGGCTGATTCTAGTAGCTGCAAAACAACCCTGTGATTTCAAAAGCCTTTCCCTTGAATGTCAGTCACCAAAGCAAAGAAAAATGAAGTTATGTTTGTCAGAAATGCACCTTTTATAACCTGAGCTCACTGGAAGGCTGCAAAGAATTCTCATGGGTGCAATAACTCAAGAATTTATCAATCAAACTAAGCTTTTTCAGTAATCTGTTGCATTGAGTAGGGCCTTACTATGGGTAATGCCAATAATGTAAGCTTTTTCTGTTCAAATTTATCTAAATCTGTTTACCTCTCATCTCCTATTGCAATTTGTGTAGTTGTGGTAAGCCCTCCTCAGTTAGGGGGGAGCTGGTAACCAGAGTCTCAGGCACAGAAACATGAACTCTTCCATTTGATTTGGGTCTAATAGTTTGTTCATCTACTGCTGCAGGAACACCCATTCCTCTTATGAATAATTCCTTTTGAATTTGCAGAGCTTTGTCTGTGCTGAGACCTCCTGCTGAAGCTCAGAAATGCTTATGAAGCTGTTTCATCCATCATATTTTTTTATGTACTTCTGCACAAGCTTGAATGTGCTTTGTTCTGTGACCTGACACTTATCTGAAGTGAGCTTGCTCTTTGCTGGGAAAAGCTGATGCAGAGGTTTTAGTCCTCTGGAGAAGCCCTCACAGTTCTTTAGTATCATCAGCCTTGTGGTGCCCCACCACACTGCTCCCAGCCTAACCTGTATCTCTGCATGGTACAAACCTATGGTATTTCCAACAGACAGTAGTTAGGAGTTATGGAATACTGTTGATCTCATTTGCTGCCTAGATCTCCACTTCATTAAAAAAATTGGTTCTCTTTACCTAAGAGAAATTTTCTGGGCATATGGATAGATGTAGTAAATTGTTAAAAAGAGGTTGTACCAGAAATTTTCAGAACTTCTGATTCCCAGTCCTCCAGAAAGATCAAATTCTACAAGACTTCCACATGTTGATTTGGCCACTACTGTCTCAAGGTGCCTGCTGTGGCCCTTTCCAGGGCTGTCACCACGCAGCCATTGGGAGAGCAGCACAGCAGTGTGCAGGAATCCAGGGGTTTCTAGGCTGACCTTACTCAAACATCAAAGTCAAGATCCACAGCTGGTCTGGAGACTCATTTCTAGCTCTGACTTTGGTGTTAGCCCTGAGCTGACTCCTTGCAGCTTTTTCTGGACCTTGTTCATCTTGTGTTGTCTCCTCCAGAGTCTTTAACCTTGGTCTAATCCTTCTGTGCACCAGGCAGTGCCACTGACATGGTCTAATGTAAAATTTACATTAGACCATCTGAGGTGGTCTAATTTACATTAGACCATCTCAGGGGTTAACTAGCTGGTTAACCCCTGAGGTGGGTGCAGCAGCAGGTGTGAGATCCCCAGAGAAACCTGCCCCAGCACACTTCCAGGAGGCAGCCTGGGTCTGGATGATCCCGTGGTTTGCTCTTCAGAAATGCTTGCTGTAATGCCACTCAGGGAGAAAGTGCTGTAGGTTAAATTAATGCCTGTCTCATGTAATTACATGATTATGCAATTAAGTGTTCTTGTAGATGGTCCAAATCCTGCTTGGGTGGATGGGTATTAAACATTTCTTCCATAGAGTAGTAAAGGAGAATTGTGAAATAGACCTAGTAACAATGTCTCCTGCCAGAAACTTCTAGAAAAGATTCAAATACTGTAATTTATTTTAAAGTGGCCAGATCTCTACATATATTTTTCCATCAATTATTGTTTAAAACATTTTGGATTTTGAAAAATTGTAGTAGGTTTGACAAGCCCTTGACTGACATCATGTTGATTAAATAGCATTTCCTCTGACAGCCCCAATGAGACCTCCTACTCACAGTAGATGCATGAGCTAATTGAATTCTTTTTTTAAACTGCCTTTGAATTTCAAACTATACAAGTGACACCAGACCCCCTTCTCCCACACAGCTCAAATATATACCTTTCTAATGGCTCATTTTGGCATGCCACGTAGGTAATATCAGTGCCTTTTGTAAATTATCAGGATGTTTCTACTGTGTTCCGAATTAGAAATATGAAACTAAAAGTTTGGTGTTGGTTTTGTTTTTTTTAATATTGAGTTCAAGCCTAGTGCCATCAATTTATAGTTTTGTGGGTGATAAAAAATATTTTATAGCTAATTTTTACAAAGATGGAATATCATAGAATGATTTGGATTGAAAGGGACCTTAAAGATCACCCATGGGCAGGGACACCTTCCACTTGACCAGGGTGCTCCAAAGCCAATGTAAATTGCTGTTGAACACTTCTAGGGATGGGGCATTCACAACTTCAACCTGTGCCAGGGCCTCACCACAAGCTGTGATTAATTTAGCAGTGATATTTTGTCCCAATGTCAGGGAAATGAAGTTGTATTCATTATGATGTTGCTTGTGAGGGAGGAAATATGGCTCTACATATGGTTTCATTGACTGCATGCTTCGTATAAGGCTGTTTCTATAAAACAATTAAAAATATATCAAGGCATGATAGGAACAAGTCTTTAACTCATATTAAAACAGGATAATGTTCATCCTCAAATACATTACCGTTTATATGAAAGAAACCATATTAGTGGTGCATACCAGATTATTTGTCAGAAGATACCTGGTTTTGTCTTCTGGTTGTTGAGGAAAGCAGTAAGGAATGCAAGGCTGATGGAGGGTTGGGCCAGCAACATGTGCATGGAATGATTTCTGCTTTTCCATTGTATTTTCTGCTTCTGGGCATATACCACCCCAAGTGTTGTATACCTTGAAGGCTTCTCTCTTAGTCAAAAGCTCATTCTGTATCATTGCAGATACCTTTGGCAAGTCTCTAAATATCTGATGTAGGCTATAACAGTTATTTCTGGTGCTTAAATATCTTTGTCCCATATGGATGTAGCTTGAGCAGAACAAAATGTTTTACCATAGGGTACATTGACACAGTCTAGTTCCCTAAATGAAGTAGATGCTATAGTTAATTATGTGGTAACTCAGTTGAAAACATTAAATCATTATCTGTCAGCCATTCTTGCTGTTTCTTTGGCTCCCACATCATCCTGTTTGGCTGGGCTTGGGTGCAGGTATCTGGTGTGGTGAGTGATGTCCAGGCTGAAATGGCTTCCAAGTATCTTCCAGGATTAGTTTTGGAATAAAACAATTGATCTTGTCACATAAATACCATTCTGCATTTTGGAGGGAAGATGGTGAAAAAAGAGTTTTTGTCTATGTCTTTTTTTATTATGAAGTTAAAATGTTACCATGCAATACTGGCTGTGTTGTGGAAGTTGCAATTTTTGTGGTAGTACTTTTTATAAATACCTTTTTATTTTCTTCAGTTCTGCTGATTGTGCAGTTCTGTCATTAGGCTTTGAAAAATTTAAGCTTTGCCTCTTCAACATTCTTTATAATGTGTAACTATAGACTCCCAGTTCATATTAATGCTATGTTATTTTCTTCTTTGTACATATAGTTTCTTTTAAAAACTGAGATGAGCTTCTGTAATTTGTGTTACCCCCTTCCCAATGTGTCTGTACCCTCTCAATCAGCAAAATAAAGCTTCAACATTATACTTGTTTTGCCTTACCCTGGGAACTATCTTTCAGATTTATATAGTATCATGGACAATATTTTTTCTGGTTAGGATACATCTGATAATCTATTTTGACTTACTATTTTAAGTTTTTTAATAGTTGTCTGTAATTTAGATGTCTTTATTTGTTTTATACCTATGATGTTAAAGCTATTACAAAAAAAAAACAAAAACCAAAGATAAGAAATTTGAGAGATTGGATATAATGAAGGTGCATATCTTAGTTTATGATAATAACTGGGGTTTTTTTTTAAATGCATTTTTGTGGAGGGAAACATTTGTGTAAAAAAGATGCATTTGTCATTCAGGTGTGCTATGTATGAATAACTTTTTAAAATAAGAAGAACAAACCTTAACCTCTCCCCACCCCATCCCAAACTTTTGGGTCTTAGAGTAGAATATCTTTCTATAATGGCTTGACTTACTAATACTTGCCTACAGGATAGTCTGAAAACCATCTTGAAAATGGACTAAAATATCAGGCAAGCACTAATTAAAAAAAAAAAAATTAACCAAATGACATTAAACTGCTTCACTCAGCCAAGGTGACATTATGCATTAATTGCATTTTTCTTGATGTTGCACATTTTATTTGTAGCTGTTAGTCAACTGTCAAGTATGTTATCTGGTGGACAAAATTAACTTTATTGACATGGCCATTTAATGACCAGCCTGTGTTATGTAGTGTTATTTTTTGGTCCAGTAAATCAGGCTGATTTGTGTGCCCCCTTCTTCCAGGGGACACAACAAAAGAATAGATTGTGTAGTCTGAACATGAGCCCTGTCTTAATAATGTGAGGGTATAAAAAGTGCAGTGTTTGGTGTGGAATGTTTGCCACTCCTGGGTTTGGTAACATAGATTGTATTGATTGTTAATACAAATATTGAAAATCAAATTTGCCCCAGTTGAGTATGTTTTGTCTGTGATGGAAATTGCTGAGTGATCTCTCTGCCCTTATCTTGATGCACAATCCTTTAGTTCTATTTTGCCCCTCCTGTTAGTTTAAGGAGTGGAGTGGTAGAGGGGCTTTGGGCTCCTGATGTCCAGCCAGGGTGTGTTCACCTCACTGTTCTAGCTGTGATGATTATGAATTAATTTTATCTCCATCCATGCTTATGAGTTTAGTGCCTGAAAATTAATTGTTCTCTAGGGAGTAACTAATTGTTGGTAGAGAACAGGGTGATTTTCCTGTTGGTACGGGCATGACCCTGAAATGAGATTTTTTTTACACTTTCTGATGTAAAACTATTTGGCATGTAACAGTAACTCAAAAAAACCCAGAACAACAAAACTGAGTGTGTACCAGTTTCCTCCTCCATGAGGATCTGGCATAAACTACTTTACTAACCTTCAAAGAGATATGTAAATGCAACTGTGCCCTTCACTATTAACAAGAAAGTGAGAAGATTCACACATTTAAATATGGTGTTTAGAGTCTGAGTGAGTAATTCATAATAGCAGATAGCTTGCCATGTGTAAGGAGTTGAGTCATTGTCATCCCTTTCTGTTCACAGATTGTCTGTAAGCTGGGATCTGGGAGCACAGTGAGGGATGAGGAGCTCCCAGTTCATGTTGGGAACTCATGTGTACACTGGTGTGCATAAACTGGAGCTGTTCCCCAGCCTTGATCTGTCCTGTCCAGAGAAGTTATCCTTTTATAACAGGGCAAGAGGTGACCGAGCTGTGTCACAAACAAAGCAAACTCCACAGAGACTAAAGTGTTTATGAGGATCACTTGAGTCTGCTGTCATCAAGTTTCTCTTCCTCTTTCAAGGTGAAGCTCAAGAATCCTCTTCTAAAGGTCCAGATAAAGTGTGTCAGTGCTGCACTTGACAAATTCACTGACTAATGTGGTCCTAACCTTGAGCTAAGCTTCACAAAGGGCATGTGACAATGTTGGAGTAGCTCAGTGGTCACTAATAATGAGTTCTTATAGTGTTTTTTTAATTCAGATATTTTTCCCAAATAGTATTCTTGTCTTTAAAGTTCCTGATATGTCTGCATTAATCTGCTAATATCCAGAAGACATGGAAACATTTTTGCTTAAGGTATTCTGAGCTCTGGAGAATATTGAACAGTATTTTTTAGAGCAGACTGCTGCTGCAAATAACTTTCTAGTAAGTGACAATGGATGGAAACTCTTTTTGAGAGGTTAAATATTAATGGTTAATTTTGATGTGTCAACCTCTTCCTGGTTTTGTTTTCCTAGCTTTTGGATGCAAAAATTACCTGACCTCTGAATTTCCTCCCTCCCTTACTTGAAAGTGAAATCCAAGCTGATCATTAAATAATTGGAACATGATTGCTCTGGCCCAGTTGGTGTCCCTTTCTGAAGTCTGAGGGAGATGGTGGACCACCATACTGCCTTTTCTTTTAGACAGAGGCAGTTGCAGAGTGTATCCAGTCTTTTTTCTCTGTGTTTTTTTTTTCGTCTCCAAGAAGTTGAAGAAATAGATAGGATTGGTTGTCTTCTGTGAAAGCAAGTATGTAAGTTAAAAACCAAACTTGGCCTGAACATGTGAAGAACTTTCTATATATGGTGAGATGGTTAAAAAATCCAAAACAAACCAAAAACCCCAAAAGACAAAAAACCCCAAACCATAACAACAACAAATCAACTGAGGCTGCTAGAAAAGTTTATTAATGAGAGTGTGAGAGGTGTGTGATAGATGCAATACCTTGGGAGCAGCTTGGCTCCAAAACTGCAGGTCAGAGCACATATGTGGTCTTTTCATTCCTCTTTTACAATATGCTGCTTACAGTCTTGTAGGACACAGTAATTTCTGGTGGATGATTAGTGGGTATCCCCTACAACTAACAAATTAGCAGAAGCCTCACTAGCTCAATTCTTCATCAAGCAAAGAAAGGCCATAAAAGAGCAACACCTCCTTTTTGCAGACTGGGATTCACGTATCTTTTCACTCCCAGCCCAAGCAACACAGATCTCCAACCATCACAGGAGTCTTTTCCAATCTAATTCTGTAAAATAATTGGAGACATGAATAGTCAACTATTAGAGGTACTTCTAGGAGGAACAAATAAATATGATTTCATAAATGAAAACCCTGAAAAAATAAATCTGCAGGCTCAGGTCTGGGAAAAAAGTAATGTTTGAACTTGAGGAGTGTCTGAACCGAAGTCATCTCTTCACTAATTAAAATCCAAATGCACCTGTATTTTGTAAGACTAAGACAAATTTTCTGAGTTCAGTTGCTAGTAAATTTGGATATTTGCCTGTCGAGGAAACAGAGGGAAAGACTTCACTGTTCCTCTGTTGCTACAGAGTATAATATTTTGCTGTGCTGAGCTGTCTCTAATTGTGCTTTTTCAAACCACTTCCATGAAACAAAATCTTCTTTATCCCAGCTCAAACTACAGCTTTGTTCTGCATGTCAGCACTGGAGGGACACACCTTCCCTCACCAAGTGCTGGAGTTATTCTAGCTCCAAATTCTAGCTGATAATCTGTTGGGCATCTAATTGAGTACCAGGGAATACAATTTGAGTGGCTCTAGTGGGGCAGGATAGAGTTATCCAACCCAATGGCTTCACTGTGGGCTGTTTTCTGTTGACCTGAATGAAAGCTTTCCATCAGAATGCTGAAGCAGTTAAATTCCTGCAGTTTCAAAAGGGTTATTTTGGAGGTATTTTGACATTTTCAGATTGACATTTCTAGTTGTACTGTATGAGAGCTTTCTTCAGAAGGGATGTGCAGCATTTCATTTAGCATTTGTTGTAAAAGAATTTGGGGATATTTTTAGAGGAGAAAATTATCAAAGGCCTAGAAAATTTTGAATAAGGCTTGAGAAGAATGCATGTAGCAGATGTAATTTTAAATAAGAAATAGACCTACTTCAAAATTCTTGTATCTAATTTTTGTCCAGCTCCTTGAATGGGGTAATAATGATTATCTATGGATCAGGTATTTTCTGTTACCTCTAGGATTTTGGATTGTACTTATTCTTAAACAGGTGTATAAAGATGGATTTAAAATTTTGTATCAGTAGCCATGGGGTGTTTGTCCCCTCATGCTTTATGTAGAAAGAAGAGACTTGTTGCATAAAACTAATTTTAATAAGGCAATGATGACTGATATTTTTCATATAATTACTGTGCATTTTTACTGTATTTACATTGATAAAGGGCTTGAGATATAATTGTAGAAGACAAGTTATTTAGAAATTCTTTAAACTGGCAATAAGAATGGATAAAATCAGTGTGTCCAGTTTTTCAACTTTATTCAGGATAGATCCTTCTGTCCCATTTGTTTCACTTTTAAATTTATTTCTTCTCCATCTCTGTCCCTCTCTGTAAACCAAAACCTCATTCATTAACTTGAAATTATTCAAAGGATTCCTGTTGATTTTGAACAGATCAGAGCAGTCATTTTGTCCTTCTGTGCAGCTTATTTCTAATCTGAGCATCCTTTCACCCTGGTGGAGTTTACAATTTCAAACCACTTTATTGCTCCCATCATTGTTCAATGGGGTTTGTGCTTAAAAATCACTTACCTGTGCAGATTCCATGACAGGGGAGATTTACAGCAAATGTGGAGCCATCACCTGTCTTGACTTTTTTTGTGCACTATCTTAGTTTTTTTTTGTTTGTTTTGTTTTTTTTTGTTTGTTTTTTTTTGCTTGTTTTTTTTTTGCTCACTGCCTCCCTTTTATCTCATAAGAAGACCTTACTCCTTTGGAGTGCCTGTTTTCTTTTGTGCCCTTATGTCCTTGCTCCTTACAGATATCCTTTTGCTTCGGAGTAGCCATTTCTCCCTCCATCCCCATTCTTTCTTTGTCACATGCCTGCTCTAGTGTGTGATTTATGAAGCCTGTCCACCAGTCATAATTACTGGTACTTGCTGGTCTTTGGGTGGTGTCCTGCAGGATTTATTTTGTGTGTTTGGGAATGGTGACAGCAACAAGGACCAGTAAAGATTGTCATGCCACAACTGCAGCATGTTTGCCACATACACAGAGAAAAAGAATTTCCTCTTTAAAACAGATTACTTTTAACACAGTGGCGAATAAGAAGGAAAAATATGAGGAGAGCTTTCAGTGCAGCTGGAGGACTGGTCAATGAATTGAAGCAAGGAAGAGTTTCTTTACACTGCATTGAGTGAATTGCAGTGGTACAGATGTGTTGTGATGTGAATAGTGGCTGTGAATCCTTGGTGCATGGATGGACAGGAAAGCCTGGCCTGAAAGATAGCAGGAGTAATAACCAAGGCTTAGCCAGATACTGGATGGGAGGGAAAGAATTGGCAGTGACATGCAAGTGATGGGTTGGAGGGACAGGAAGCAGAGAACTGCCTTGCTTGACCAGGATAAAGAGATTCCCACTCAAGGTATGTCAGGATTTCCATTTTTGCCTTGTTGAGCTGTAGCCCAAATATCAGCAGCCATAAGGAGATGCCAGAATAGAAAGCTCAGAGATGAGTCATTCACTGGGAAATGATGGTTGTGTTTGTATTTCCAGAGAAGACAAGCCAGAGGCATCTTACTGAGGGAGATGAGAGTGAGAACACGTGGAAATTCCTGTAGCATTCCTGGAATCCCAATTCCCTCTTAGGAAGGAAAAAATGGTAGGCTGTCTGATATTGAATAAGGAGGATTAAACCCACAAATATTAGCAAAAAATGGATACCCACAAAAGGGTATTATAATAAGTTATCTGGTTTCTTTATAGAATTCAATTCCTCAGATTACTTCTACCTTTCTGTTTTCTGCAAGTATGCTCCTGTGCAGAGATCTTTCTAAGAACTATTTTTAAATGTTCCCCATAAGTAAGTATCTGCTTTCCTTTTAAAGCCTTGAGATAACTTCTGTTAATGTTGCCACTACTCATAAATCAAACTGAATGTATTTATGGTGCTGTAATTTTCAGAGCCAATTGCTGGAATTCAGGTATTTTAATTTATCACCTTTGTTTCGCCTCTTCACTTGAAGACAAGCAGCCACATTTGCACTGAAACTTGATATTGCAAGTTGGTATCTCAACACTGATGGAACAGGAGTTGTACAAGGCAGTAGATAATGAGCAGATTGATGGTTTCTGTATCATATTGAAGCAGGATGTTAAATGTGAGAAGGGAATTTTTATTAAATAAACAGCCAGAAAATTTATTATTTTGAAGTACCTAGTTTCTTTAGCAGTGGCTTTCTGCTGCTTTGAAGCATGAACTGAGTGCAAGAATAATGTAGATGCTTCCTGGCTCTCTCACATGGAGGAACATTGGGTTCAGTACTACAGGTACTTCAGGTAGCTTCTGATCTTTTGCCAGTCTGAAATCATTACTAGGGCCCACAGGTGTGCTTCTGGTCCTTGGCACATTGCCTTTGCAAGGTAAAAGATGAGGATTTCCACTTTGGTTGCTGTGTCTTAGCTGACCATTTTGTTCTCAGTGGAGGTATTTGCATACTGCTCCTGAGATGTCTGATGGAGAAGGCTCTCATGCAGAATGCATCTAGAGGTGTCTTGCTCCTTGTAGATCATTGTCATGCTGGATACACCCTGATTTCTTAACTATTCAATGCTGTGTATCTTCTATCTCAGCCACTCCTACAAAGACTCTTTTGAGAGCCTCTGTATGCCAAGAAGTGTGAATTTAATCTGTAGATTTCAGATCTCTCAACAGATCTTGTAGCTCAACTTCTCAACTTCAGGGTCAAACCCTGGCAGAAAGGGTATGGATTCTGTCACACCCAGGACACGAGTACAAAGAGTATTTTCCATATTTTCTCATCTGCCTTTAGATTTGCTCTTTCACATGCGGGTGGCTCAGAGTTGGATCTTGCTGTGCTTAAAAATGGATCTTTCAAAACCAGATTCAAGCTCAAAGAATAAAGTGGGAAACAAAGTTATTTCAACTTTTTTTTTTTTTCTTTTGCTGTGTTAGCTTGAAGTCTTTGTACTGATGGTCTCACTGGGCTGAGGCTTTCTATGCTATAGTTTGAGGGACAGGAAGGTTTTTGAGCTCTGGTTCACTCTGTGTATCTCTCAGCATTTGACAAGATGTTAATTTTAGGAAGTTTGGTGTTTTAACTATTCAGGCACGTGTGTGTGTGTGTGATCACAGTCAGTGCATGTGCACAGCATTGCCTGAGCCAGGCTCCTTGTTCCACCACTGCACTTGGTGCTTGTGTGTTTTGTCTGTGATAAGCTGGCACACTTGAAATTGCTTTCCACCTGCAATTTAGGGCTGTGCTGAGGATGGAAATTGTTTCTGCTGCATACAATAATTCTTCTTTCTCAGCTCTGTGAGCAGTATGTGATGTAGGACTGGAAATCCTTCCAAGCAGAGCACTACTGTAAGGTGAACAAAGGGCAATTTTCAATAAATTCCTGGTGCATTGTTTCAGGCATGGCCTGTATTGAATCATTTGTGCAGCAGTATTTGAAATCCATTGTGAATACACAAAAGGGAAATGGTCTCTCTTCTCAGATTGATGGGCTGATCAACTGGAGAGATAAATTAATCCTGCTAGACTTTCATTACTATTAAAGGGAGTTCATGTGATTAAGTATCACTTATTTGGTGCAACTAAAATTCAGCATTTTCATTTATTATCCTTTCAAGGAGCAAAATTACTGAGTTTTAGGCTAAGTAGCTTGCAACATTTAAAATAATGTTTATTTTAATAAGTTTGTGATGGTCACACTCTTGTGAAATTACTGTAAAGTATCTTCAGAGACACTGGTATATGAGAAGTACCTCCAGCTCTGAAGGGCAGAAGTCTCCATTTAGGGAAAGTGACTAATTTTTTTAATAACCATATGTGTCTACTTTATCTCTTCAATCCAGATATATTCATCAGCATCCTCTTCAATGTATAAAATATTTATCTACTGCAGAGAACTTTAGTCAAGCTCACATGTTTTCTTCAGGGAAACAATATTAAAACAGTCTGTTATATGTTAAAAGCCTTTTTGTGGTGTCTGTTGGAAATAGCTCAGTTGATGAGTTGTTGCCACTAAGCAATATGTCAAAATATTAGCTCAAATCTATTTTGCTAATAGCTACCCAAAAAGTGATAATTTTTACTGTGGAATGGGTAGATCAAAGTAGAAATGAATGGACTGATGATTATCCTATTGAAAAAATATACCTCCACCATTAAATTTCTTCTAATATAATAAATTAATTAAAGAGTTGTCTGTACAGCATAATAGCAGTCAGTACCATCTCATTACTCAAAGGCAAATGGGACCCTTCCATTTATATAATTGCTGTACAAATACATATGTTTACCTGGGCAACTTGAATTCAATAGATAATGGAAGGCTGGGTGTTACTTCTATGGTTTTAATCACCTGTATGAGGAATTGCAAATGAAAGCAAAATCTTATTTCAGAAAGAGATGTATCTTTATTAGCTTAAGCAGCAAAATATCATTCATGGGTTTTTTTCCCTTGTTCTTCTGCATGTGTGCCTTCCCAATCTTGCTTTCCCTATGTGGCTTCAAAAGTAAACTAGATATGATATTTCAGCAGATCTTGTGGGAATCATTTAATTCTCACACTTGAATAAGTGGCTCACATACTTGATGTCTGTCACAGCAGACAAAACCAATAAGGAAGCTACAACTGAAATGTGTCCAATTAGCTGAAAGCTTCGTTTAACAAGAATATTAAAGATATATATGTGCAAAAAAACCCAAAAAAACCAAAACAACCCTGTAAAAACTTGCCACAAACCAAGCAAAGGGGGAAAAAAAAAAGAAAAAAAGTCAACCAAAACAGCAACACCCAAGAAAAATTATTTCAATACTATGTCTGTATTGGAAGTGTTCTTTATTTTTACTAAGGTTTTCAACAAGAATTTGAATTGGATAACTGTAGCCATGGAAGATAGTTGAGGAGTTTGAAGGGTCAAATTGAGCTAAGAAAGCCCTCCTGAAGGGGCTGCTGAAGTCAGGGGTGAGTTCAGACTTCACCTGAAGTCTGAAAAGGAAAGCTAGCTAATAATTTAAGCAAAAGCCAAACAAATATCCCTCTCTTCAAAATGAAAAAATATCACCCCCTCCAAAACCAATCCAAACAGAAAAACCCTCCAAAAACCTGAACCAACAACCCAAGCAAACCTCCCCCAAACAAACAAAAACAATCAAAGAAACCCCAAAACCAAACCAAAAAAAACCCAACCAAAAGATCCCAAAACCTCAAATCCAACCAAACCAGATGTGAGAAGCCAAGCACGTGCATGCAGGGTTTGGGGTAAAAGTTAAGAAACCCTTAGGCAGTGCTGTCCAGCTAAGTCAAATATCTCCAAGAAAGAATAATTAGAAGGCAAAGTAAAAGATTGAGTGGCAGCAAAGTATGAGCTAAATAAATGACTGTACTTATTAGAGAACACCATGCTTCCTTAATTGCTCCAACAAGTCAGGTTAGCAGGGATGAATCCTGCAGTGAGCACCTGCTTCCTGCAAGGTGGTTGTGTGGAGCACCTTGGTGCTCTGGAGGTTTCCTGGCTCCTTCACCAGGCAGCACCAGAGCTGAGAACATTCCCACTTGGTGCCTCACTCAGGGGTGTCACTCATCAGCCTCTGCTGCTCAGCTTTTCCATTCCTTCTCTTTCAGCTGCTCTGTGTCCATAGATGGGTGGAATGAAAAAGTAAAAAGGTGGCAGCATATAGGAAGTTCAAACAAAAGATTGCTAAAAATCCCTTTACGCTTCTGTTTAAAGTCTCAGACCTATGTGACACCCCAGAGCTGGATGCAATACTCCAAGGGGAGTGGGATGGAGAGGTAGAATCACCTCCCTTGTCCTACTAAAATATTTATCATTTCTAGATGATTCAGTAAACTGTTTTACTTCGGTTGCATTTCAGTTTGAGATTGGTGTTTATTTTTTTTTTAACAAGTAACAAGATTTTTCAATAGTGATTTTATTGCACAAACATAAAGGTGATTTCAGTATCAAGAGATTTTCTCAATATATTTTCAATTTCCTGTCTGTCCTCATGTTGAATAGTTTGTACAGGTGAAATATTACAGGTCCTTAAATTGTAATGGAAAGTGTTAAATGATATTTTTCATGGGGCTTCTGTAAGAAATGCTAAAACTGAATGAAATATAGCTTGGGTAATATAAAACCATACCCTGGCTAGATATTGCTGCTTCTCTTATCTGTTTGATTTGCATTAAGGTTGCTGATGTAGGAGTCAGCCAGAAAAGACATTTCCCAAACCACTCTTTCCCATTTGCCACCTGGGTGCCAGTTTTCCATCACATGATTCTCTTGTACTGTTATTGTAGAAACTTTTCTTAATACTGGTTTGCAGTTGCCACTTAAAATTCAGCTCTTAAAAACATAATCACAGTGTTATTGTTTGGAGGCAGTGAAATAATTGAGCAACTGGTTCTTAGCAAATCAGTTCTTTCAGCTAAAGGACCAAAATTGTTAAAAGGCAGCTAGAGAAAGCAAAGACTAAGAAGTCAGGGTCTGGAGGAACAGCTGTTTTGATTGCTAATAATGAAGTAAAAAATCTGTGCTCAACCTCATAATCTTTGAGAACACAGGTCCTTTTGTGGTCAACTCATATGTTGCCTTGCTTCTTGTAAGTAGGTAACCCTTTTAATATGAATAATTGAATCTTAAATTCCAGATTTGTGTTTTTTTCTAAACTAAAAAAACCCCAAAAAGATTGAGAAGAGAAAGTTTTTTTTTTTTTTTTTTTTCCCTTAAGGTGCTATGGAAAGAATTCTTTTCAATGCTAATGAGTTCAGTTGTCATCTTGAATATATTATTCAGCTTTAAACTTCTTTGGTCATCTTGCTTAAAGATGTTTGAGTTTGCAAAATTCAGAACAGTGTGTAGAGGCTACAGAGAGACAGTCCTTGGTCGAGAGCCTGTTTGTTTTTCCTTACATAGCTGTTGAATGAGTATTCATAGCAGATCATTTACTTAATAGTGGCCATGTGCTTACTTCTGTCAGGTTCTGTTCCTATAGTGCTAAGGTCAAAAAAGAATGTGTTTTTATGCCATATGAGAACACCCCTCTCCAGATCCTATTTTGAGAAACCCAGCCCCTTACGGAGTATTTGACAAATGCTGGAGTAAAACCGAAGCACCAGATGTGCTGACCCTGAATTTCCTGTTCTCTCAAGGTGCTGCTTGGCTGGGAGCCCCATCCCTAGGTGAGAAGTGGGATTACTTCTGGGATGGGAACTCCTTTCCTGTAGTCACAGGTAGCATTGTCTGTGCTTGTGTTGCAAGGCCAGCAGCTGTTGCTGAAGTAGGAGACACTTTATTTACAGCTACTTCAGCTTTTTTTGCAGGAGAGGGAAGTAATCACTCTTTAATGCTTTGATGACTGAGCCATCACTTGGAAGTGGTGTCTTGCATTATCTCAGCTTGCAGATCCAGCACTCAGGTTTTACAGGGCTGGAAGCTGCTCTTCACAGACCACCAGGGAGCAAATTGCCACATGCCTGGTCATTACCACATAAGAGGGGTTTGATTTTTCTGACAATATCTATTCTTCAAGATCCACTTTGTAAAAGAGATGTTCCCAGCCAGCCAACAGGTCAGACTCCCAGTGAAAACTAGCTTTTCCTTTTGAATATCCTGTGTTCTTTAACTTACCTGATTGATCTAGTCACACAATGAGAAAAATTGTGTGAGAACAGTGAAAAATATTATTCTTGGCAATTCAGCAGCATAGTTTTAAGATAGGAGAAATATTAGCTGTCATTTACTGTTTCTGACACTTCCAAATCTGATGTCATTCATTCCTCTTGCCCTTATTCTAGGAATTCTATGCATATGCAAGTGTGTTTAATAAGGAATGTTTTTATATTCTATCTGGTTGCTTATGTGTGTGTGTGTCTTGGTAAGTTATAGAGGAGTGTGAGGAGTTATACTGATGACCCAATTTTAGTTAGACCAAATTTTCTTCTGTTTATATTTGAAGTTTAATTTTATCTGTCTCATCTTTTCTTGCAGCAATTTCAGTGTTAAATCTCACAAGGAGATCAACAGTGAGTTTGCCCCAGGCAATCAGAATCAACAACAGAATGTTTTTAATGCTTAAGTTTTGTGCTTCCACATGGCTGAAATTGTTCTCTCACAGTTAAGAATGTGTAACTTGGCTTCTTAGATTATTGCTGCTCTTACCTATTTGCTCCTGTAAAACTGACCCTTAGAAAAGGAAAGAAATGAGCCAGAGCAGCTTGGTTGGAGTGCAAAATGCAATACCAGATTTGCATTGTGTCCATCTGAGCTGTGTGTGATGGAAAAGGTGGACATGCAGCAATGCAGTCGTGTGGAGGGACATGGAATGCTCTGGGGTAGAGTGTGAAAAGGGCGGAAAAGAAAAAGTTTGAAATTCTGAGTGAAAGGGGAAAAGAAAACTCCAGGAAAAAACTCACAAATCCCTTCTCCACCATCTTGTCTGACTTTTTTTAATGCTTAACAAAAGGTCAGAAAAATTTCCACACCAGAATGTACCCTCTTGTGGGTTTTCTTGGAAAAGCCATTCAGATAATTTTCTCATAAATTTAATATTCAGAGTTGGGATTGTCTTCCCCTTGGTGAATAATCTATACAAGGAAATATGATCTGAAACTGTTAATGAATTTAGGTCAAATTCAAACAGGAAATAGTTTTCAATGTAGAGTTATAAATGAATGTGGATACCTTAAGTAGGCCAAGTTTTAAAGCAGTCATGTAATATTTGGGGGAACAACAATCAGTTTGTTTTTTTAAACCTGTTTCATAGTACAACTTGACAGGTTGACACAGCATCATCTTGGTGTTTCTTGTACTTTTTTTCTGAGCCTCTTCTATGCACAAGGTGATGTGCAAAGCTTTAGAGAATGGGATGGATTAATTTACAGAGCCTCAAAGTAAAATGACATATAACAGCTGGAAGAACCTGAAAGCAGCAGTCAGGCTTTCTGTGATAGATGGGCTGTTTGGGTGATTGCCTCTTCAGCAGAACAAAGAAAGGTGGATGTGAAACTTGCATTCCTTAACATATTTCAGTCAGAGTTATGCTTCATACTGGGTTCTAGCTTCCAGCTTGCTATATCCAAATGAATTTTGCTATTGAGGAATATGTTTGTTTTGAAATATTTCACTGCTTTCCCATATTTCAGTGATATATCAAGAGACCTGGTTTCCTGTAGGAGAGGATTGGGTGAAACTGGCTTCATGCAGCTTTCCATTGCAAACAGGACTAGGAAACTGTCACAAAAGAACATTTGCAGGCACAGTCACTTGCAGATCTTTTGACTTCCCTCAAAATTTTGTAAACCAATATGGTTTTTTGTAATCCAATATGGTTTTAGTGAAGCTCTGGGTTTGAACCGGAACAGGTGATGATGTAGCATAAGGGTCCCTGATTTCTTTCCTTGCTCCACCAGGGAAGAAAGGCAGATTCACAAACAGCATTCCTGTATCAGTATAGTCAGTCCTGAGGAAAATATTCAGGTGGTTTCTTTGGGCCCTTGATCTACTCTGTTGGCAAAATTCTGCCACATAAACCGTTATGCAGTAGTGTGTGGCCTAACATAATATTAATATTTACACATTCAGTTAATCTTTCTGGAACAGAAGTCTGAAAAGAGTAGGAAAAAATTAAGTCTGAGAAGCAGCAGCTCCTGCCCTTCTGGTTTTTATATGAAAAGAATGTAGCAAAAATTTCCATATTTTGACTCTTAGTCTTAATTTTTTAAAAATTACTTTCTCAAGTTGTTCTTGGAAGAGATGAATATTTATCTTTAAATGCGTATTTTATTTTTGCAGTAACAGTAGAACAACAACTTGTTACATAAAAAAAATTACTAAAAAAATCAATTTATTAAATGGGTAGTAAGTGACAAACCAAACTATCAATGCTTCCAGGCACAAAAAATGCTGTTTGCTTACTTTGAATACATTCATGCAAACAAAACAGACTTTTTAAGATACATTATGGGTTGAGAAATGAATTGCCAGAGAGTCTTTGAACTAACGGATATTAAGACATAAATTGCTTGTGTGATTTATAATTTAAGAATATTTCTAGAGATCAGTGTATTTTGTGTTTGAAGCAATGCAACATCCAGTTCTCAATGGAAGGTGTTCAGAGCAAGCACTGTCTTTGCTCGCTTACCAGCAGTTTAATAAAGAAAGACACAGATTAAAAGTGAGGCAGCTTGGGAAATGGGCCATTAACTGCACTAAGGTGCCACTAATGTGAGGAGACATATTAATAATGACAATGGCAATGTCATCTATGATGAAAAATACAACTTCTGTACGTCATAGAAGTTCTATTTTTTTCCCCAGGAGTTACAGTTAATTGCCCTTTCTCTGGTCTCCATTTACAGCTTGCTTCTCACTCTTTTCTGACTGTGTTACGTTATTGGAAACTTACACAGAGTAAACCTAAAATAGAATAAAAATATCAACAACTGTGGTGAATCATCTGGTTTATACTGCAAGCACATTGTCCACAGGTGTAATATTACACTTGTTAATAAAAAGCTTTCCTGATGCATAAAAAAATTGAAGGTTTACAGTTATAACCTTCACAAGTTCTGTCAGCTAATGTTTAGAGGGAATATAAACTGCTGCACAACTGCAACTTCCCAACAGTATGTTCTTCAGAAGGATACCTGAAAAACCTATGATTTTGCTGATGGAAGGGGACAGCACAAAGTCTGTATGACAGATAAATCCATACTTAAAAGTGAATTCTTCCCACAGAAATGTTCTCTAAATTCATTGCTTAAACCCTTGTTCTTTACATTAGGTATCCACTTATCACCTGTTTATGGTCTATAATGCAAGGTTTAGGTGACAGGCTGCCTTCCCATGAAGGGAATTGCAGTAGCAAAATAAGAATTAATGGAAAAATACAATTACGAGCTAAATGGCTGTTTGTGCTATTTATTACTGTGTTCAATGTTAATTCTCAGTTTCCATAAATATTCAGTTATTTATGTATTAGCATTTCATTAGTGAAAAATGAATCTCTACTTATAGGAAACTGTTGTGAAGAATATTATGCCTGTGCTTTTTTGAAGTGCTTCCAGAATCCACTCCAAAGTGTCTCTTGCTGAGCTCCAAATGAGGAGGGCTCTGTGCTTTAGGGCTGAGCATTTCCAGGATGCTGTGCAGCAGTGTTCAGGAGGGAGTAATGCCAAAGGTGGGGCATCTCAAACTGCAACTTGTCTGGCTAAAAATCTATGGTAAACTGACAGTAGGCTTGATGCCCATCTGAAAGATGGCAGAGTTTCCTGTAGCCTGTTATTTCACTATTTGTCCCAACTTCAAGCAGACTTCGAAACATAGTGAGCATTAATGCAGTTTGAGGTGATCTTGCTGTGCCTCTGTGAACAGAAATAAAGGTAAAAATAGCTCCTTTCCAGGTGGATTATAATCTAAATTATAATGAGAGCAACACAGACTTGAGAGCAACACAGACTTTCTCAGTTGCAATCCAGGGAATGCTTATGACCCTCTCAGACACCTGGGAAGATGTCAAAGCAAAGAGTTCAGTGGCAGTAACTCCTGATGTGCCTGTGATAATACACAGGTGAATGTTTTTCCTTACCTCAGTTTTCCCTTAGCCCTGACTTTGCTGCAGGTGTGCAAGGTGAAGTTATTGGTCTCCACCTGGAGAGATGATTAATCCATTAACCAGCAGCCATTAATCCATTAACCAGCAGCCTCTGAGCTTGGTTTTCCAACCATCAGAGTGCTTCCTTTCCATCTATCTTGAGTGCAAACAGCAGAATTTGGGTACAAGTCTCTAGTTGAAAGTCTCCCCAAATATCAGATGCTGTCTGCAGCTATCTCCTTGTCCACAAACCTGGGCATTTAATGATAGGATGTGGTCAGGTTGGACAGGCAAGGTAGACTCTTGTTGACTCTTCCTAACTACTTTCTGTTCTTTCATGAGTCTAAAAATGTGCTCCAAGAAGATTTCCTGCATGTTTGTTTTTTTTTTTCAGTCAAGCAAAGTGTATAATTTGAAAACAGGAGACTTTGCATAACAATGACAATTAATGCCTGCCTGATGTAACATTTAATGAGCAGTTCTGTGAAAAGGATAAACAGTGCAAGCCATCATATTTGGGATGGATTTTAACTGGGTAATTAGCAGCAGCAGCCAAAGGAAAAGTATATCACTCTTAGCATGTATCAGTAAACTTGCAGGGCTACTTTTCATACAATGTCTTCTTTTTGAATAAGTTTCACATTTTGACACTTGGTTGACATCACTGTGGGTGTTAATACAGGACAGAGCCAATAGAATGGGGGTATGAGAACATTCTCTTTTAGGATTATCTTGCATTTCTTGCAGGATTCTTAACAGATGCTTAGTTTCAGTTTCTTTAAGAATATTAACTTACATGGATTTGGGAATATTGGTGGAATAATAAGACTGTGTAGCCTCTTAGAAAGGAAGAAAAACCAGATATAAGCTGATTTCATTTTGTACAAATTGAGAGGGTAAAGGAGGTAACAGCTTTGTTCTTTCAGCATTTGATTGTGAGTTGAGAATATCTGAGTATCCCAAACTGCAGTACCACATCACAAAGTGAAGGACAGCATTCAGCTGGGCTCAGCAGCAGCATCCACAGGTGCTGAGCAACATTTGATTTGTGCTGGTGATGCTCCTGTGAGGATGTTGATTTGAAATTTTGGGTTCTATGTAACTAAGAAAGGCTGCCTATGAAAGGCTCTTAATCCCAAAGATATGGAGGCAATCAAACTTTTAGGGCTAAGAATTGTCACTGCACCCATGTTAGTTTTAGAGTAGTGGTTGAAAATCAAAAACCAGGTGTGAAGGAAGTCATATGCACCCAACATGGAAATATAGGTGATGTTGTCTTAGAAGTGATAATGCAAAAAAAAAAAAACAATACAAGCAAATACCTGAAGAGTTATTAATGATTTTTTTCCTAAAGGACAAAATTCAAGGGCACCACAAAGAGCTACAGGATAAGCACTGTAATTGTTTTGCCAGTGCAACCAACCAGTGTATTCTTAGATGAATTTGTATTGAAAAAGGATACTTTTAGTAATTGCAATAGATTTTCACTAAAACAAATATTTATTTGGTAGAAATCAATGCATTTTAATTTGTGCACTACATTACAATCATGTGTCATGTATCCAAATGTGTGCTTTGGGCCAGCATAGAGGAATATGAAGGAACAAAACATGTTTTTCATTTGAACATCTTTTCTGCTTCATCACTTTTTAATGCCTCTACCTCAGCTGTTCCCTCTTTTCAGGCCAATTCCTTTTCCCTACCTATAGGGAAAATCCCTATGGGATTTTATAAGTTCTTACTTTAAGATCTCTGTATCAGTTTATGACTTCATTTGACATGGAGAATATCATCCAAACATCACTAGGAGATTTCTCATATTTGTGCTTAGTGTGCTGGGATGATGATGTGCTTAGTGGGATGGTAATGCTGTGTCATCATTGTTCTGATGAGTAAGTGGCAAACTTTGACAATAGCATTTGTTGCATGGTCCCTCACTTTGAGTGTTGTTGTTTTGCACTAAATAGTTTACTTAGTTGGTGTGTTGCACTGGGTTTGGTGTGTTGCACTGGGTTTGGTGTGTTGCACTGAATAATGTTTGTATCCTCATGGGATTCCCCTCTCCCCTAAGCCCCAGTGGTGGTGGTCTCTTCCTGGTTTACTCCTCCCCTTGCCTACTGAGAATGCTTCCTTGGGTTTCAAGCAAGATTAAGTTGCAGATGCCTAACCAACTAATTAAGGATAAATGACAGCATCACTTACTAATCTACTCTTCCTTGATGGAAGAACTTCTCATTCTCTGCCTTAAACACTTGTGTTTTACGGAGTAGGCGGGTAGCAAATTTACCCCTGCAAGAGATTTTTCTGCTATAAGTTTCTTTATGTTTTAAGCACTGTGTGTCAGTTAAGACAAGAGAATATGAGATGAAATCCAATTTTCTTTGGATTTTTGGGGAACTGTCCATGTATGGAGGCAGGCACTTTGTTCAGTTCTGGGTGCTCAGCTGTGCTGTTCATCTGAAAGGAAAGGATGATTTAGCTGTTGAGCTGCTGGGGGAAATACTGGAGAACTGGCTTGGCAACAGAATCCATGCTTGTCTTTGGATGCAATGGAAGTACTGCTCAGGGGGGATGTTTGCTGTCCCTGCCCTCAGCTAAGGCTGGCTGTGTGTCTGCACCCTGGCACTACTACAGTAGCTGGTGGCCTGGAAGGGGACAAAATTCCTGAGACTTGTTGTCTCTGTGCTCTCTGAGCAAAATGTGATGATCTTGGTGAGGTTCTCTGCCTCTGAGTTACAGGGAATCTATTAGCAATAATTACTCTTAAGAAAGTGTGAAGGTGTCTCTAGCACCGAGTCATGTTCCCAGCCAGAGCTATGGACTGGAGATACCCAGCAAGAAAAGTGCATTCCTGGTAGGCTTCATGTTCAGTCTTAAATTTCACTGTAGTGAGGTTTCTCCTGAACTTGAAAATTTGTCCCCTCCAACTGGCTGGTCTATAGAAATACAGAGTTTAGAGTTTTTATGAGTAGAGGGAAAAAGGCAGTTATTTCAAGTGTTTATTGGAAATAATTTAGGGGATCTTGTCACTCAATGTACCTGCACACAACTGTCTGTAAATAGGTGACTTTTTTCACAGGAAGTTCTTCAGTTCCAGCCTTGAGTTTCTAGTTGTATATTCCTGCTCCCTTCCTGTATCTTGGGGAATACACTTGGTGCTACAGTAAATATTATGGATTACAGTAAACCAATTTAATTTCTGTGAGTCTGAGACTTCTGATGCAGATGTTTAATGAGGTGAGCTGGTTCCCCACTGACTCTGCATTACCATTTTGAGTAATTTTTCTAACTTGCAGTGCTTTTGTACAGTCTCGTTGAAGTAAAAATAGCAGCTGTCTTGAGTTTTTCCTGTGCAGCATTCTAAGGAAATAATCACTTTAGTTCATACAAACAAGTTGATAATAGCATTGTGGTGGGGAAATCTGAAAACCAACATTAGGGCTATTAAGGATGTGAAAACATCCTGCTAGAAACTTTTCAGGATTTTGGGAAGAAAAAAAAAAAAAGCACTAAAAAAATGTGTTCTTAAACTGCAGTTGAATTTTTGTGTGGCAATAGTCCCTATTTCAGAAGCTTTTCATGGATTGGTTTACTTGTGTATTGTGACTCTCAAGATTTCACAATAAGGGGGTGAACTAAATTTTAGAATTTTCAAATCCAAAAAAGGTATTAAAGTAATTTTTAAAGTAAATAACAATGTTTAGCGTTTTGTAATACTGATAGTAATGTAATTCATATGGTTGATGGTAGGAGTAGAAAAAAAAGTCATTCCAATGAAACTGAAATAAAGGGACAAAAAGACCTTCTGTAAGACCAAATAAAACCAGGAGTAATTATAGGAGAACTTACATGTGCTTGACTGGGAGGACTGTGATCAGAGTTTGTGGGGTGGGACTGTGCAGGCAGTCAGAGCTGCTGTTGCATGTCCAGGTGCAAGGAGGGTGGCAGGAGATGAGCTTTCCTGAAGGATGTGACCCATCCCCATCAGGAGATGCTGCCTCTGGCCTGTGGGAGTGCTCCCTGTTGTCTGGCACATATGGTGGCTGGACCACTCTGAGTAAAATGATGCACTGGTTCTGCTAATTAAGAGCTTTATTAATGGAAGGGATGAAGAGTTGTGCTATAAAGAAGACACTACTTAAGTTTGAAGCTTAAACTTAGGGCTTTCCTAGTACTTCATATTTATAGTTATTTAAACCAAAGTTTTATTTCTACTGCTCAAAATAGCGCCATACCAATACCTTATTATTATTTATTGCTTTTATAATTGTTTTATGTAATAATTTGCTTCCCTTTTCCCATCAATTCTGATTCTTGTAAAAGTACCTTCTATAAAACAAGAACAGCAGCCAAATGTTTACCTTGCCATTCATGGGTGTATTTATCAGGCTCTCAAAAGAGAGTCACTTACTGTGACTTAGCTTTAATCAAAAAAATGTATAATCTATCTCTTGCATATTGGATGAACTCCTTCATCCCTTGCAGCTTCAGTGAGTGGGAGAGAGTGCAAGCAGCACTGGCTGCGGTGTTAAAGATGCTTTTAGCAGATAAAAAAATTAATTCTGAGACAAAGTATGAAAGGCTGAAAACAGGAAAATAAAGGACTGGATGGAACACCATAAATTAAGAAAGCAATATATCATAAATACGTATTTGAGACAGGTTGCTGAAATTCCCATTTTCTAGAAGACTCCTTCTGTCATGTATCTCTGTGTGTGATCTCTCACTGCTGTGTTTGTCCTCTGGGAGGTTTTTGTGGCTGGTAGTTATTACATACTTAGATCTCTTAAAAACATCTAGTAGTCTGGAATATTTGTTTTTACTCAATGTTCATGCTATTGCTTCATACTCTGAATACTCTGACTTGAATTAGTAAAACTGCTAAATTTTGCACAACATGGAATTTACCTCTTGCCACTGTATCACGACGTGCTATGAACTTTTTAGTCGCAGCTCCTGATTTTTCATTTCACTTAAAACATAACAAAATATGGATTCAATCCTGTTTTATGAAGCTGGAATCTGGTATTCAACTTTGGCCAAAATAAGTAACTGGAGAAGAGGGCCAAACCAACTCTTCATAAAATTGCTGAATTAGGTTTTTCAGTTGATCAACTCCTTTAGTTTTTTGGGTTTTTTTTTGCAAAACCCAGGTCTCTGAGGCAGTTACCACCTACTTAAGCAGCAAAGAAACACTGGGCAAACTTTCTGCCATCATGAACATCTTTGTTAGGTGGTATTTTTCTGCAAGTCAGAAGAACCAAGAAATTTGACCTAAAAGTGGGCATTCTGTACCCTGGAAAGATACAACTTGTCTTAAAAGCTATGTTCTAGAAGAGTTTCCTCAGTCAGGCTCCTGACTGCAGAGGTCCCTTGCATGTCACTAGGGGGGTCCTTACAGACAAGCAGCTGGACACAATCAAGGCTTTTTTCCCCTCTGACAATGCTTTGAGCAGATTCAGAAATAACAGAGCAAAGTTGAGGCATCCCAGCACACATGCAAGGTGACCCATTACATGGAATTGACCTTTTAGTTGAATGATTTTAAAATGAGGACTCTTGATGGTATAAATGTTCTCCATTAAGAGAGTTAAAGCTCATGCGTCCTGTATTATTACCTGCAGGGAAACCCTCATGCATTTGTTATCTTTTGGGGAAAAAACTGTTGAAATTATTTCAGCCAGGGGAAACCAGTGATTATGGGGAAATATTTCCTGCAAAGCAATTGAGCAAATTCAGAAACTATTTTTTTGATAAAATCCAAGACTTTTTTTATCCTGAAAAATACAGCCTTTATATGTAAAAACATTTAAAATTTCACTTAACTCTATTTCAAGCTTTGCAAGAGACCTTACTGACCTTTGAGGAGAGTGAGTCTTTAACAGGATTTAATCAGTAGAATTCAGGTTCTCTGGGCTCCAGGAATCATCTGTGATTCTTTTTCCCCCACAAAATCAGGTGTCTGTTAAGATGAGTAGTTCTGCTTCCCTAAGGAAAATACACTAGAATCTTTATGCTGAAAGCCAAACCTTAATAAACCTGCAAAACAATTCCTTGCTCTAGTATCTTATTGCTTATTCTTCTGTTTTATTTTCCAGTCAACCATACTCAGATAAAAACCTACCTCCAGTTCTAGTAAGAAAGGAATATTAAAATGCTAGGCTGAAGCCTACGTGGAGATTGCTATGGACTGCTTCTGACAGCAAACTGGTGCCTTTCCAAGGAAATTTCATGTAACTAGTTAGTTCATTAAGGTGCTCAAGTCACCTCATCTTAGAATATTTGATCTCCAAAACGAAATACACTCAGTGACAAGAAAATGAAGTGTTATTTGATCACAATGCTTGAAAGTGTGTAATTTCAAAGCAGACATGCCTACCCTCAATTACTGTCCTTCTGAACTTTTACTGTTCCCTCCTACTATCAGATTAAGCTATTTTAATGTGTGTTCTTTAGTATTTATTTCAATGGAGCTTTATTGTAGAGACCTGGTTTCTAATAGTCAGTGTCTAGGAGTCATTGTCAATATTTTGTTGGTTTTGGTGTAATGCTAGAAAAATGGAGAAGGGCGTGAATATAAATTTCAGTGGTTTGGTTCTAATTTCGCTCAACAAATCAAACAGTCCTTTTGGAAACAGGTGCCTTTGCTGTGATGTTGTAGGCACAAAGCCATTTTCTGGTTTAACCTAAGCCCTGCTGGAGAATCCAGGCTCTGAGACACACAGGAGGGGATGAGGATCAGACCTGACAACAGATGCTGCTGCTGTCCCCAGCCATTTGCTCCATCATTGTGATGAATGTTTCTGACCCCGAGGCAGGGATGTCTGCTCAGCTCATGAATGAGGTCCTGAAGAGCAGCAGTTTTCAGTCTGGTCGTGTGGTAACAAACTTCTGCCGTGCTTTGCCTTGCTGGGGAGGGCTACAGGCAGCACGTGGGGTGATGTGAGAGGGGATCTGCAAGGGGATCAGATGGAGGGGTCTCTGGCACAGAGGTGGCAGGAAGGTGGCTGCAAACTTAGCACCCCAATTTTGGACTGTTGCTGCAGTTTTTTCAGAGTTTAAGGGGGTTGTAAAGCAACTGATGGGGTTGTAAAGCAATGGATTAGGTTCCAGTTAACTACTTCAGAGGTAAAAAAAAATAAGTGATGTAACTATTTCTGTCATAAAGGAAGAAAGGAAGAACAGGACAGGCTTTGTCAACATCTTACTAAACTTACTCTTCCACTGGAAGACAGACAAGCACCTGGAACCTGTATAGCCTGCAAAATTTTTAGCTTTCTTAACAAAAATCCAAATTTTTTTACAGCTGTAGCAGTTAAGAAAGTACATTATGATTTGGCTTGTATTGTATTAAACGTCTCATTGCAATCATACAATTAGCCTGGTTAATTACCTGAAGCTTCCAAAACTGGCTTGAAATTGAAGAAACACTTCCTTCAAGTACTTTATTCAAATAGATTTGATCTCCATTGAAAAAAATATGTGAATGTAGTATGCAATGATGAGTCCATGCATATCTATAAGGGAGGACTAAGTGGACCACATGGGTAGACCTCAAACAGGGCATCATCTCCTGAAACTTACTGGAAAAGCCCTGGACTTGCCCAGAACCTTTCTGAATGCTTTGCTTTGTGTCAGGGAGTAGAAGTTTAATGCAGGAGCTGCATTAAAGGAGAACTTCAACTGGCAGCTGCTGCTGCTCCTCCCCTCTTGCATGCATTTTGAAGGTTTAGGAGGTACCCCACTGGAGGAAAGGACAAGAAGGTGCAGAGATCCCATGTCCTGTGCCATGGAGTAGGACAGGCTCAGAAAAACAATGAGCATGTGCTGAGCTGCTGCCCTGAATACAGCTGAAGCCAATCATGCACTCACCTGACTTCCTCTGCCCTTAGACCTGAAGCTGATTTTTAAAACAATATAAATGACATTGTTTATAACACGTGCAATGTGTTTCAATTAGGGTTTATCATGCTTTCATATTGGTTGCCTCTTGTAGTACAGCTTAGTTTTTGCCTTATTATTTGGATGCTCTTTTTAAAATGAATAGCATTCAAATAATCTGAAATGCTTTTAGTAATTTTTTTGGTCTTAAGACTCAATGGGAAATAATAGCTAAAGTAAAAGCAGAGTAGGAATTTATTTAGCTATTTTTCTTGTCTGGGAATGGCTGATTAAATTAGGTGAAGATAATGTCATTTACATTTGGTGCATTTTCTTCTTTGTCAGTAATTTTTCTCATTACGTCTTTTCAAAGGCTTGAGTAATTGTGCAAAATACCCTTAGAATACAAATCAGACCTATCAGAATAGTCTCATTTTTAATTGGTGAAGATGATTTAATGAATACTTTAACCCTTTTATTGATTTTATGTGAGCAAACCTGTATTACACTTCTAGCACTCTAAAATTCTGCACATTTTAATTTCCCTTCACATGCACACACACGGAGAAGCCCCTGTAACTTAGCATTGCTTTGGGGTGATGTGAAACCTGTAAGAAATACTTGTTAGCATTCCAGTGAACTGCACTGGGGTGATTTGGTGAGCTGTGCAAGATGGGGTAGGGACTCTAGATGTCATCCTATGAGTTGTGTGAAATTTCAGCCCTCTCTGCTGCTGCTAACCTTTCGCCATTGAGCATGACTGTTCTGTGGGTTTAGTACAGACCCAGCAGTGTTCAAGGCACTGCCTCTCTTCAGCCAGCCCTGCTTAGCAGGGATGTTCTTGCTCATGCTTCAGCAGCCCTCTGCTCTGCTGGCTTTCAGGTCCCTCAGTCCCAGGAGGGATGGGAGCTCTCTGCTGCTGTATCCTGCCCTAAAGAGAGGTCTCTTTAGGGCTGTCCCCTGCAGGCATCTGTGACACCTGGGTGACAAACTGTGGCAGCAGGGTCAGGGGTGTCCCCACACCAAGGCCTGGAGCTGCCCTGTCACTGCAGCAGTGTGGGGTAATTCCTTCCTCAGGACCATTGTAGGTTAATTCCTTCCTCAGGACCATTGCAAGTGATGAGATTTAAGCATGGTCTGGGTATCTTTAGGACACATCAGTTCTTGGAGCTAGAGGAGGACTGGGGAAGGGGACAGCAGTGCAACCATGCATTTTTGAGAGCAGAGCTGGGAGCGCCTTCTCTAACAAATTCTATGGCCTGTGTGAGTACAAGGCATACAAAAGAAAACCTGGGTGAAATCTGAAACCTGGCCTGTTGCTGCTGAGATGGACACATGACATACACTTGTATGCAGACAGCAATGGCTTCTACTTTATTACAAGTTGTTCTCAAGTTTTATACCCTTAACAAAGCGTGATCTTAAGTCACTAGTTTCATCAAAATAGTTCATTACATTCATTGGACAAAGCAATAGCTTATTGTATTTTATTGGTATAAAGAAATTAACATCAATAATTAATTGGCAAGCACTTACAACAAATTATTAAGGCACGTATGCTGCTCACTAAGGCATGTATCCTCTAACTGCAAATATCTTTTGTGTCTATTTTATCAGTTTCCATGCTAATGGCCTTGCTTTCTTCCTTGCTATGGATGAACTTGTATTTTATCAATTTCTTCTGCTAACTCAGTTGTTTGGCCTGCAGACCAGCTGCTAAGCCCATCCACACTGGCTCTCACTAAATGCCAAGTATCCTAGGAGTTCACTTTCCAATGAGGTTAAATTTTGAGTCCCACTTGCTCAGGCTTCTCAGGCTGACCTGGAGGGGGAAGATCTATCCCCAGGGCAAAAATTGCCAACAAGCTGAGAAGGCCAACAGATTTTGGGGGCTGTGGTTGTGCAACCTGCAGCAGTATGTCTAAAAGATATTCCAGTGCTGCATCCTGCTCTATGACAGCAGAAAATAAGATGCAAAGGAGACTTAATTAAATGCTGCCACTTTCTTCAGCTGGTGCAGGTTAGAACATTTGAAGATTCAATGAGATTATGATACCTTTTAGTCCTCAAATTCAAAAGATTCTACATCGTAGTCCAAAATATGACAATGTCCCTGAATATGTCATACATGGTAGTGCAATGGACTGTAGTGTAATCATATGAGGCTGTCTATAAAGTTTAAGTGAGCTAAAAATGAGAATGTGGGCAGTCCTGGAGCATATAACTTCCAGGTTGGTGTGTGGGTGTGAATTAGAGATGTCACATTAACCTCTTTGCTGTTCAAACTGTGCTGAACTATCAACTGCACCTGAAAGGATTCAGTTGGGAAGTTAATGATGTCAATTTAGTCTCTTGCTTGATCCCCATGGAGGCTGGTGTTCAATGCAGCACTGCAGTACTGGGGCAAATAGAGTTTTAATGGCCTCTAAAATTGTTTCTGGAAACAAGAACAGGAGAGAGATAGCAAAAGGTAGGAAAGACTGGGTAGAAATAATAAAAATACTGTCTAAAAAACCCCAACGCCCTTATGGAAGAATGAGATTTACCTAGATCTACTCATATCTCTAGATTCCATTTAGTATGTAGGAAACAAGTATGTATTATTTTATCACTAGAAAATATGGCAGATATGTTACTACTGTCTTTTCTCTATTGAAAGGAACTTCAGTTTTCTTAACTATGCCACTAATCTTTATCAACTCTGTTTCCATTTTATTACAGTTACTCCTATTTCATGCTGGTTCACAACTTTTAAAGCAGAAGTTTTGCTTTTGTTGCTGAAGGTTCTTTGTCACAAACTGTGAAGGTGCAGAAGCTCCCTCTCTGTAGAGCTAGGTCTCATTTATCTATAATTATCTATAACAAAGGTGCCTCATCTGAATGGCACACTTTAAATATGAATAGTGCATTAGAATACAGATGTGTTACATGAAGAAGGGAGTCTGTGTCACACTGCTGGAAATCATCTGAGCATCACTGATAAGTGAGATGCTGAACAGCCTCAAGGCCTGTGTGCAGTGGAGTGTGTTGCTGTTCATTCCTTTCCTTGTTCAAATACTAAAATCTCTACTAGTAAAATATGCTGTACTCATCTCACTGAATGCATAATAAAATAATCTTTCTTTATGGAGAGTCTTTCTTACAGCAGATAAATTTTGACTTTGTGCTAGTCACACTAGCAGTGAAACAAAGGTTTGGCAAAATTATACTGAAGTGGGCAGAATTATACTGAAGTAATGATGTTGTAGTTTTGATTTGAAAGATTAAAGCAGATCTGCTTATTGGTTATTTTGTTGTACACCAAATGAGAGTTTGGCCATGAGGTACTGGTTTAATTAAATGCAAGCACAAGAATGCTGTTTGACTCCATCAGTATTGCTGCTGCTGTGGAAAGCTCATGTGTAGTTCCCTGTGTACCATGCTTGTGTTATATGAGATGGCTTGAAGGCATTGGAAAACTGTACTGTGAGTTGTTTTCAGCCCTTCTTTTCTCTGTGCTTTGTCCCTCCTGGAATAACCTGTGTCCTGCAGCTGAGAGGAGGCAGTACAAATGGTGCAAGTCTGTAGCCCTTGTGTGGTGCCACTATGGTTTTGTCACATTTGGGGCTAACAAAGGACATAATGTAGAGAAATCCAGGCCTGGTGAGGTAGTGAAGGTGGAGGAAAGGGTCATGCAAAGAGATACAACCCCCTAGACCCGGGCAAAACTGGCTTTGAGAACAAAGCAATAGCTCCCAACATCCATGAAGTGTCCCATGTAATAAATCTGGATGTAATGTGAAGCTGCAAACTGATAGAGAAAGAATGAATATAAAAATGTTATCAAACCTATATTAAAAAGCCCCTGCCCATAGCTCCTCCCAGAGTGAGGAAGAGGAAACCATCACCATGAGCATCTTATTCCCCTCAGCCAAGGATTAGTGATGGTGGCAGCTCTTCAGCCACATCAAGGCCAGAATGTAACTCCTGGCTGAAGGGCTCAGAGGAGCTGGGCAAGCTAACACCAGAAAGGTAAATATTTTATATGCACACTTTTCTTCTTGTTCTTCTTTCTGTGTTTGTTAATTTCAGCTAATAATAATATGGCTGTTAAATTATCAGCTAGACTGAGAATAAATTCTTGGTTTATATGTGTTTTTACGTATCAGTGAAAGGTGTTTTTCCTATCTGTCTACAAAGCAAAGTAAGAGTAACTTCTCTCATTTAATTTCTCAGGGGAGAACCTCCTCTGGATTTAAAAGCCTTTTGAAATCTCTCTGCTTTTGCACTCAGAAGGAATGCCAGGATGCAATCCTACAGTTTCATCTAAAAAATCAGTTGAATAAGCAATCAGCACTGGTGAATATTGTGCCAGAACTGCGTAAGAGTAGAGGTTCATTACTCAGTGCTTCTGCACAGAGGTATTTTGCAGGAAATCTGCATCATAATGCATGACTTCCTATTGGATTGGATTTAATAAAACAAACCAGAGGTTCAGCATTTTTTATAGATTCCATTTTCAGTGATGGCTGGATTTATTTCTGTCTAAAAATAACATTACTCTGCAGCTGAGCAATAGAGAACATTCTTCCAATTACTGCAGCATCAGCAGTACTCTGCCATCTATTTTCTGGCATGTGTGTGGAAATAATCCCTTTTGTGAATCTAGAGATGTGTCAGAGGCATGGCTGAGAATAGTAGGGATGGACATGAGCCATAAGCCAAGAGCTAGACCCCACCTTGATTTAAGAACATTAATTTGTATTTGGCCAAGTCAAGATGCTTGCAGCAGCTACTTCTGACTTTCAAACTTTGGCTTCATTTTGAGAAAGTAATTTCCTTTGTTATGTTGAGTGAAAAGAAGTGCCAGGAGATAAGTGGGCTGTCCCCTCCTTCTCCCCCATACTGATATGGACTGAACAGAACCCAAAGAGAGGCTGCTGTTCATGTTGTGGTTGGCAGCTTGGTTTTGTTCAGTATGAGAGTATTTTTGTTATGCAGTAGTGTAACTTCTATGTATCTGAATGATCTAATGACTGATAGCTAGGTATCAAGAAGAGCAGGCACGTACACAGAACTGCACCTAGAGTTGGGGATTATTGGGGTGGTTGCTTTATAACTTGACTATGACTACCCAAAATCTTATGTTTTGAATTTTTCAGCTGGAATTCAGTCCTAAGCCAAATGCTCTAGTACATTGATAATAAAACTTACTCAGACATCTGCTAGCTCATAGCTCTGATGTTGCACATAGAGAGAAAAAGAGAAATCATCGCAGTACTGTCAAATATTTGGTTTGTGCCATATCCCTGGAGAGTGCTAAAAAAATCCCGTTGGGAATCAGTTGCCTAATCACTACATTTCTTTAGCCAGTTTTCTCAAATATGCTTGACTGGGAATATTATGGATTAAATGGTCTGATTGAGGAGCAGGTCACTTGTCTCTGCCCTTGGGATGGAGTTTTCTGTGAGGGACATCAGAGCTCAGGGTGTGATAACTCTCTTGCTATGTGTGTGTGTGTGAGAGCACTGAGTCCACGGATTTGTGGTCCTCTAGATGAACTGGAAAACAAGTTTTAATTCTTTTATTCTATAGTTAAACCACTTATTTTAGCAAATTTCTACTGACCTGCTCTTGTTATGCCAAAGCAGAATCTAGCCCAGTCTTTTTAGGGTTGGGCTTTTTTTGCCCCCCTCGTGCCAGCTTTATGATTGTATCTCTCAATGCTGTTCCAACAGCATATCAAAAAGGAGCCTTCTCTTTGTAACCTGGTTTGATGACTCAGCTATTATTGGTAGATAAGGCTAAGACTTTTTCCTCCTTGACTGCATTTTTATGAGGTCTGAAATGCCAATAAGCCTTAAAATAAAAATTTTAACTGAACTTGGCAGGGGAAAACTGGAAAAGATACTGAGAGGACCATCAGATTTTTGAGAAGCTGAGAGTTTCTGGGGGTGGGGGCTTGTAGCATATCTTGGAGCATATCTTGGGGGGGGATAGGGGAGGTAGAAAGAAAATAAATCAGTGCCTCTATTATGTTAGCTAAGATTTTTTTAGTCCTGAGAGTAGATTAGCATTCTGTGTCAGGGAGAATATGTTCACTATATACAGCAATATACCTCACAGTTTATTGTGTTGATGTGTGTAATGAGCTGAAGCAAACTCTACTAAAAAAGAGCATAAAAAGAAACTCCTAACATGTTAGATTTAAATCTGCTAATATTTAATGTGCACTTCATCTGACAGGTTGAAGAAAAGCCCTGGTGATAGGAATTGTAAGAAATGAATAGGTTATTCTGGTGCATGTATTCATCTTGCTTTTAATCAGAGAAACAATAACCTAGTCCACAGCTTAGCCTGTTGACAAAAGCTCTAATGCATTTGTGCCTGACACTTATTATCTTAAATATTAATATAAATATCAGGAGTCATATCTGCAAGTGAAAAGTCAGGACAGGAGATAGAGAATAGCAAGCAGTACATTTTTAAACAAAAATAGCATTGCTTATGACCTATTAAATATAACTTATTATATGCATGTGCCTCATCTATAGCCTGTGCATGAAAACTGTGGTGGGTAATATACTGGTAGAAACACCACTTTGGATTCACAGCAAACTTTAAACAGAAAAATAGATTATTATCATTCAAGAAGCATATGTGCATTATACCTTTTCACAAAGCACTCTGGATTATATTATTTCTGAATGACATATAGCAGTAGTCTCTCCTCTGCTTTTGCAGCTGCTCTGTTATGGAATGAAACATGGAAAGCTTCATCATGTTTTCTGCTCCTTGGGACTCCCCTGAGGCTGCTGTGCTTGTATGCCAGTGCCCTTGGTTGCTTTAGGAATCCAGATCAGGGGGAATGTAACTTCCTGCAGTGGAGAGTTTCTGCACAAAAGGGAATCGTTTAAGGGGAGAAATCTCAGTGCCTGTTAACACTTCTTCAAGTAGAAATGGTATCAAGGTCACACCAGTGGCTTTCCTGATCTTGCAGCTCCAGGCAAACGGTCACACTCAGCTCCAGGTGAATTGCTATGTAAGGTGCTGGAATTGCTCTTATAAAAATAGAGCTTACATAGTGGTCTATTTGAAAAAAACACCACCAACAAACCAAACAAAAAAACCCCAATACCCCATATCTAAACGGAACCAACCAACCATAGAACAACAAAAACCATGCAAAATCAACCGAACCAAACAAAAACCAACCAAAAACCCAGAACTGGCCCCCCAACCCTTATTTCTGCCCAAGAAGACTCTTCTAGCTGTGGAAGTGAGATGGTAGAAGCCCTTAGGCACTCCAGATATTATCTCCTTGCCAGGTACATCTATGAAGTTTCTTGAAACTTGTGTAGTGCTGAAATACAAGTGTTTGATTGACTCGATGACAAGGGCTGTAAATCAGGAGTCTAAAGGAGTCTAGCCCCACACAGATGCTCTGTTCTGTCTCCATCCAGGTGCTCCACTGGTCCTGCTGACATCAGCTCAGCCATGGAACCTGCCCTGGCAGGGAGAGGTGGGTGGGAAGCCTGTGACCTGGCAAGTGCCTTGCAGTAGAAGAACACAGACATCATCACTCAGTGCAGAGATTTCTGTTTGAGGTTTCTTCTCACCTTGTGTGATCACCTTTCCTCTCTCTGCCTGGCCAGTGGCTTCTAGAGCTCAGCCAGGAACAGCAAGAAATCTCAGGAACTTGCTTGTTAGTCAATGTGATCCCAGTGGGAATGAGAGGAGCATGCTGCAAAAGAGAGGCTTGAAAGCGTTTTTAAAATTTCACGATGTTGTGTTTTAAGCGAACCTTGTACACTGTGGAATCATAAAATCATTTTAGGTTGGAAAGACCTCTAAGTTGGAGTCCTACCATTATGCCACAACTGATTGTTAGCAGCAGAGTAAATTGCATTATTAGCTTTGCTAGCTCTCTCCTCCTGAAGGCGACTGTTCAACTTGGTTTTGTCAGATCAGACAATTTGCTAATTTTGGTTTGGCTTGCATTGACTTGTTAGGAGCTGCATGGCTCCTTGGCCCACAGCAAAATATAAATGACTGCATCTACAGAAATTTCCTGTTGAGGTTTTTCAGGTGTCCTTTAAGGCTCTGACCTCAAGGGTACGTACAACCTTTTGATGTATCTTCTTTCCTGATAATTTAAAATAACATTAGGTAACTTATTCTATTGATTTTTAGAGATAATTATGAAAGATGTTTCTATCTGCTGGATTTTGAGACTGAAGTTTTAAAGCATTTATGTCACTATCATGGGGTATATTAAGGAACATCTAATCAGTTCTTTGTTCTTTTAGAACTATTTAATATTAAGAAAATTAGTTGTGATATATTTTTGACACCAAGAAAATGTGGAAAAAAATTGAACCTGCAGTGAAAAATGCACGGTGTCAGTATAGAATGTAGATAGTCAGTATTCACACTTCTGGTAGCTCATAAGGCACAGAACTGGGGAGGTATTTTAACACTGCTTAAAATCTCCTTCATCTGATCAATACTTAAATTAAATGATTCATCTGGAAAAACAACCAATAAAACAGCTTGGTGAAAGAGCAAAAATAATTAACAATCAATTAATTTCCTAGACATAAAAAAATTCCTTCTAGTATGTAGTATGCCATAATATTTTTAAAATGTCATGAGGAAAAAAAGTATGAATCCATCACAATGGCACTCAGAAAGCACAAGCCCTATTCAAAATGGATCACACTTCTTTCTTTGGGTAAATATAATTTAACCATAGAAATAGTGAACCATCCAGCTGTCAATTACTTTGAAATAGCAGAAGCACCTGTGTTCAGATAGAAATGTTTCATACAGAAAGCTGTGATAACAAAAGCAGATGCTTAGGTATAAATCCTGCCTTGTGGGAACTCTGTAAAAGAAATTCTTCATCCCTTTGGCTGCAGAGTAAGTCTCCAAGGCAGGTTTGCAGGGATGGTTTGTTATGCTGGTTGTACCTAGTGACCAATTAAAGTTAGTATATATAAACTTACAGTATTTTCTTGGAAAATTTATAATCTAAAAAAAAAAAAGGGATTAACAACTGGAGGGGCTTGGGGAGAAAGGAGACTGTGTGCAGAGACACATCTCTAAATCTGCATTTAGTCTTAAACTAAATGTTTGTCACTTTATTTTTTTCACTCTGGTAGTAAGTAGTAGTAGTAGACTATCTTGGGGAAGATTGGCAGGAGGATGGGCTCCTGTGAGGAAGCCATGCATACACACTGATGATCTTTCACATGGGGACAGTGCAAACTGGACCTATTTTGGAAGTTTTGTAGGAGATTCCTCTTGGTTTTGAGACTTTTCCTAATACACCTGGGGCCATCACAGCTAATGATTCTCCTAGAACTACTCTTCACAGTTGGTTATCTCTGCCCAACCTTCAAAAAAAAGGTCTGGGGATAAAAGTGAATAATTTTTTGGTAACATGATCTTTAGCCACTCCTAATTATTATGAGGTTAGAAATTACTAGGATATTTGTTTATATGCATATGTCATTTTTAATAAACTATATAGACCGGAGAGTTGGTGATTGATTATAATTATTGATAATATATGTATGCAAAAAATATGTATTTACCAAGAAGTTTGAGGTAAACACAGTGGTCTTGCACACAAAAGCATACACAAGAATATTAATGAGATTGCTCAGTCAAGCACTGGAATTTAGGACATTACAAAGTTGTGATGGCTTAAGTGATAGCTGCATCTCTTATTTTTAATTTAAACCATTTGCCAGGTGGCAATTTTTTTTTAAAGGATTATGATTATGTAGTTGAAGACTGTTTTATAATATTTTGGGGGAAGAGGGAGAAGATTTTTTAAAATAAAAACCACTTTAATATGACAGGAAATTCACAGCATGAAGAGAAGTTGTCCTACAGGATGATTGAAGATGAAATATCAGCAGGCTACTCCAAACTATTGAGATGTAAGCTGGTTATTTCTCAGGAGAATCTTCTTAAAATGGGACTTATTATCCTATAGTAAAGGGCAAGTGCTGTGGTACCTGTAATAAAGGTGAAGTGTACTTTTCCACTGCAAAAATCCTCATTTGCTCAAAGAGGGCAAACTAAATTTTAATGGATCAAGCTAAAACTTTACATGAGGTATTATATCAGATTGGTGGGAGGATTCTGGGGTGGTAAGAAGCTTTACTTGGTGTTTACAAAGGAGGTGTTAAGAGGGAAGTGACCACAGAAGAGCTCACAACCTTTGTCTCCCTGTATTTCTTTATTTCTGTGTCTTCTGTGACTTTACCTTTGATTCTGGGACCTGTAAAATCCTCAGGCTTGTCTGAAGTTAGTTTTTATTCTGGGATAGAAAGTGTCTTGCATCACAAACTTACAGGACTGGATGAGAGGACTAGCAACTATAAAGAAAATCTGGTTTAATTAATCTTTTTGGGGTTCATCACTGAATCATACTGAGGCATGGAGTGCTTGCCACTACCAGCAAAGGGTTTTTCCAAGACCCTTCACAAAAAGGAAACCACCTGTCTGCTCATTTCTGTTTATTGACTGCTGTATGGGTCTGGTGGTGTAAATTTGGCTCGTGCTTTGTGGGCATTGCTGACTTGTTAAACTGTGGTGCCTCCATCCATGTTGCAGGGGAACTTCTAAATTTGGTTTCTTATTAATATTAGAACTTTGGTTCAAGACTTGCATGACTTTTAAGTGAAATTTGATCATTAAAACATGTTATTGAAGAAGAGACTGACTATTTTAGGATGCATAGGTGAAACAAGAGATGATACTTTCCTTTTTGTCTCAAATTTGAATGTCAGGAGTCAGCTCCAGTACTTGTATTCAGTTTTAGAGAAGGAAGAGGCTGCCCATGTGCATGCATGTAAAGGGAATTTCAGTTCCTGGTATTTTAGAATAATTTATGGCTGTGCTGTTCTATGCTGCATTATCTCGGAGCAATTGTTGCTTATTGGCTTTCTCTTTCCAACCTGCAGGAAGTCACTTACTTAGATATTTGCAGTCTTAGCTGCACTGTCAGATTTTTCTCTGAAACTCCAAGAGAATCAATACAAGTTGGGAAAAGCCACAGTTTGTGTTTATCATAGCGTTTTCATCTGGATCAAGTAGTCTGGTGATGTACATTTAGCTAGGAGAAAAAAAAAAAAGGCAAGAAACCATATAGTACTACTGAAACTCAGTGAAATGCAGTGCCCCAGATTTTAGAAATTACTTCTGGGAATAATTCCAGTTGATAATTACCATTTTAAAATATCTTTTAAGCCACTATGCTTAATTACCCATGTAAATATGTATTAGAAGTTAAAAGTACCAGAGATGCAGTAAAAATGAAATGGGGGAATGTGTTTGCTTGTAGATACAATAAAAATGATTTTGTTCCATGATGTGTACATAGTGCTAAACAGAAATGTAAGTAATAGCAGCAGCATTTGAATGACACTGTGTACAGTGCTGCTTTTGTCCCTCCTGGTTTCTGCAGTCCAGTTTCATGATCAGGATCACATGCTGAAAAAGCCTGTTTGCTCTCTCTCTCCTGGGCATGTTTGTTTTGGGGCTGATGAAAGCAGCAGACTGAAGCAGTGGCTGTGTTTAGTGGCACTTCTTTTTCTACTGCAAGGAGAAGGGAATAGGAATTTAAAAATGGGTAAGTACTGGAAACTTGGAAACCAGCAGTGTTTGCTCAGGAATAGATTTTTTAATTCAATGTGTGTTTGATTTACTGTAGACTGGGCTCATTAACCTTGGGCTGGAGCTCAGGCTGAAGCCTGCCTTGGTCAAATCTTCACACAGTGAAAGGCAGAGGTCACTGATCTGGGTGTTGTGAGAGAAGGGCAAATGTTAATCTGGTCTGTCATCTACGGTGACCACATCTCGACTGACACATCGCCATGAATTATCTGGGTCTTCTGACCCAAATTTGCTATGTTCTCTGTGTTACTCTTCCTATTTTTACTTTGTTTTCCACTCACATTCAGAGAAGTTTCTCCCTTGGCTTCTGAGCATACCTCCTCTTAATTTACACAGAGACAAAGACTATCAAGCCCAATATTCATGGGGACCTGAACATGGTTTACCTGGACCCTAAGGCTGCCATATGAAAATGTATTTTTTTATGGTTTGCTTTGGTTTTTTGTTTTTTTCCAAGCAAGTGTGCAAACAGGTAGGACTTCCATTGCAGCCCTGTCTTTGCACTGGCATCTTTCCCCAGTCTGATTTTCAATGGTGTCTTTAGCACCCCCTTGTAGGTTTTATGTGCGTAGATGGCAAATCACCCCGGTAATCTGGAGTGAGGGTTGTGAGGGAGAGCAGCACCCATGGTGTACTTAATTAAGGATAAACTTCTGTGGAATGGAGCATTTGGAATCTGCAGGGGTTACACTAGGGTGATGCAAGCCTGAGGATTGCCCTGCAGCGCCGAGTTAAAGCTGTCCAACTTCCATGGCGTGACACCGCGTGTCATCGCTGCCACTGTCACCTGCCTGAGGCAAGGAGGAGCACTGCTGGGGTTTCCAAGAGGATTATCGTCACGGGAGGGCGACCCTTAGCATCTCTCAGTTCACATTCATCACTGAAAGGTCAAAAAAGCTCTTACTTTGAAACAATTCTTGGAGCATTTTAACAGCTCCTCTCTGTTATGTAAATCCTTAGCAGGGAGGCTGAGCTTCTAAGGTGGAGGAAGGGTGCTGGAGCTGCTCCTGCAGTCCCTGTGGCCTCTTCAGCTGCTGTGTGAGAGGGGGATTTTGGTTAAATTGAAACACTTGGGGCTAAGTAACACTTCTTCTACTCCATACCTAATCCCTCCAGTACCGGTTATTATCTTTGCAAATTTTATATGTAGGGATTTCAAGAACTCATTCTGCAGTCCAGGAGAGCTTGTGTCCCATGTGGGTCTGTCCCATCTCTCCCTTCCTTTTGAAATGATGCTTGTTAGGCTATAAATATTCATGGAAAAGATTAGGGTACAGTTGAATATTTGTGTTTGTATTCCAGTTAATGAGCAAATTCCCCTTTCCCTCGTTCTTACTGTAAGAATCTTCAAGATTGTGAGTGTCTCTGTATTAATATTAAACATGCCAAGGGAATGTTATGGGAGCAGGTTGTGACTTGGCCATGTGGACTTACACTTTCATAGTGTTATTACCCTATGCTTGCTTGAATCTGTATTTTAATAAAAACCTTCATGAAAACACCTGTTTTTCCCAATATTAATTTGAAATTCTAAGGCAGAAGGAAAAACCCTACAAGAAGTGTTTGACTGAAACTCATAACCAGAGAGGAGAAAGAGGTGAGAGGCAGAGTATGGGTAAATTATCAACAAGTATTTTCAATCCTTTTGCAAAGGGAAAAAGTAGGTAGCAATGAAGATTTCTAAGTCTGATAAAATATCTCTACAGGACCTTTTTTCTTTGCAATATTGTGGTTTTACTAAATCAAGGTCAGATGAGAACTAGATTAGCTACATGATTAATGTGTATATTGGGCCTCACGTAGCAAAGTCAGCCAGCACACTGAGGGCACTTTCATTATAAAGATTGTGCAAATAATCACTGATGTTTAACCACACAGTAGCTTTGACTGAAACAATGAAGTTGTTTCTAAAAAAAATTTGTCACTCAGTCACTTCAAGAATTTACTTTGCATGAAACAGCAGCTTGAATGGAAGAGTAGAAAAACCAAATCCTAACAGTGCCATGAATGGTCTGAAAACCCTCCAGCAAAGCGTAGATTGGTGAATTAACATTTCATGAAACAGAAGCACTGTTTCAGGTTTTTATTACCCTAAGACTTGGAGGAAGGAAGTGTAGCAGGCATGTAAAGCCCTCCTTGTGTGTGGTGCAGCACTGAGTTACCCATCAGAGGTGTCAGGTTTGCTGTGCACGCCCAGCAGGTCGCTTTTGAGTGTGCCCAAAGCATCTTCAACTTATGGAGCAGTTAGATTTTGCTCATTGTACTGCAAAGCCTTGTACATAAAGTAGAATATGTTCCATTTATAAAATGCTTCTGAAGAAAAATAACAGCAAGATCTAGTTTTGTTAGACTTTGTTCTGATTTTTCTTTTGTCTCTTAGATCATAAAAAAACCCCTCAAGTATTTGAGAAAATGTTTAAAATGAAGTTTGTCTTTCTAGGTAACAGTAACATGGTGAAAGGGTATTTGTGTGGAAGCAAGTAATAAAATGTAACTTAATGGTGGTTGTAGTGAAATCTTTATGAGAAAGGAACTCTGCCTAAATAGGTCTCATAACATGGAGAACTCAAATTCCTTGCCACAGTGGGGCCTGGGTATATTTGAGAAGTTGTTGTGACAGCTTCCTTTCTGAAAGGGGAAGGAATTCCATTACTCATTTCATCAACTCTGGTGGTGCATGGAACTGTGAACTGTCACTGACACATATTCTGTTGGTAATGATGGCCTTGTCTCCCAGCCAGATGCCCATTTTACTGGCTACTGCATAAACCACCACTGGAACAGCTGATCCAGTAGATCACAATACCCAAGAGTTAAACTGTGGGAGCACCTCGAATATACAGTTTGCATTTTACAGTGGAAAACCACCAAAACAAAACTATTAAAGCAATAAGAAGGAGTAGTCATCTATTGACAACCCAACAGAACTCTGAACATGTCAACTCAGGCCATCTGCCTTATTTACATTTTAAATGGACTTCTGAAAAAGGCAAGGTAAATCTTGCTTCTGTGTAGTTTTAAAGTGAATTGAGTTGTGTAACTTCAGTGTCAATGTTTACATTTGGAATAACCAGCACAATTTTCACTTCTCAAAACTCCCTGAAAAGTCAATACAGTTAAAACTGTAACCACTACCAGCACCACTGCCCCCCCATGTCTATGTACTCTTCACTTGGGGGGTGGCAATCCTAACTGAGAACAGAGAAAAACTGGGAAATCTTTCCTCTAATGAGGACATGAAATAAAAAAATTGAGCCAGGCAGGGGAGAAGTCCTGTGAGGTCAGACTCTGTCAGTCTGATGTATGCTTAGGGAAGAGATCCAGGTGTTTAGGAAACTCATGGACTTTTATTTTCCTATTACCCATTCCAACCAGCTTCTGAAAGAGCGTGTCTCTGGTTACATGTCTTTTGAACACACTTCAAAAGTGTGTTCACAAAGGGCTTTGGTTTTGGTGGTTTTGTTGTAGTTGTGGAAAAAAAGCCCTCAGAGAATATTTCAACATATCTTTTCCCCACTAGAACAAATGAGCAGCTTGACCAGATGAGGAAAGATTTGTCCATTCAGCCCTGTGCTTTAATTGGCTACTTGATCATGCCTGGGAAAAAACAGATTAACTAGGCAAGCTTTTAGTGAAATTTCCTCAGAGGGGTCTGCCAGCCATTAACAATTGGCAGTTTATGTACACTTTGACCTAAGTATATTTTGGTTTTGTATTTAAGAACCTGTTATTATATAAAATTTTCATTGCTTTCAAATCATGTAAACCAGTAGGAGTTGTTATACCCTCTGCTGAGAAGCTCATAGGTTACTTAGGAGACTGGTGTAAAAAATGCAGAACCTGCATATTTCCAGTGCTTTTGCAAGTAAAAGTGACTAAGTGCACGAGCATAGTCCATCATCCCAAGGAGATGTTCTTCTCTCTCACTTCCTTGCTGTCTCTGGTGTCTGACAAGACCTCACTTGCTTCAGAACAGAGCTGTTTGTTTTTAATGAACTTAATGCAAATACCTGTTTAGACTGTGACTTGAAATCACCATTAGCAGCATTTGGGATTATTGAAATGATATCAACATAACAAAGATCCAGTTAAGGGAGAAGCTCTTGAGGAAATAAGATGTTCAAGTTGTCCTTTTGGGAAAAGGTGTTTAGGGATTTAAATGATATATAACTTGTTTTATTGGTGCATGAAACAACTTCCTAGAAGTTGAACTGCAATCTCTTATTTCTAGAAGATATTATGACCTTATTGACATAGCCAGACAGAGAGAACTTGCCAAGAGAAGATACTGATGGCAACATCTGCATTGTGTCAAGATAACTGAGACAAACACCAAAAAAACCTAAATTTGCAGTTCAGTTGTTGCCTTTTCCTTCCAGGACTGCTGAGAAACTCTCAGCACTTGAAAGGTAGAAACAGACAAAGGGCCCAGGGGTGGCTGATGAGAACATCTATTCTCTCTTTGCTTCTTCAGAAGTGGTGTCTTGTTATGCTGTTTCTTCTGTCTCTTTTTGAATCTCACTTCTCCAGAACAGAATTAAAATTTTAACAGTAACAAGAGATTAAAAGCTCTTTCACTAATGTATTTTCTTATTTTGCAAAGTAGCAGTTAATACCATCTTTAATATCTATAAGCCTGTCAAGGAAAAGATTTTTATTATAAATTTTGTAGTGAAAGGGAGGGCAGAAAGGAATATCATTGAAGCTTGTGACTTGTATTTTAAATATTCATCTGTTTCTATCTCTTCTGTAAAATTTTACATCCTGTTTTAAGGAAGTGTCTGCCACAGCATTAAGCATGCTTTGTATTTCAAATGCTGGTCCATTTTTAGTTGTTTAAAATGGGTGGGGTCTGTGTAAACACCACTGATTTAGGGGTTAAAAGTATAAAAATTAAGATTATTCTTCAGGTAGGCACTGGATAGTGTTCCTGGGTGTACCTTGCAAAGAAGAATTAATCCCAGTGACACTCCCTCCATTTCTTAAAATGTAAAAATTAAAAGAAACAATCAGGTGTATTTAATCAGCTAACGGTGTAGGTTACTTATTACTGATTTTCAAATAGAAGTTGTAGTTACCTTGGATATATTTTGACCACTCTGTACATGTGGCATCTGACACATGGGCTGACCAACCCTTTGGATCCCAGAGGAAACACCTCCAAAATGACATTGTGTTGCTTATCCTGATTTTCCTCAGACCTTTTGACCTAATGGTGTAAGTCACTGACCAAAATGTGTGCTGTCCATCCTTAATTGAATCTGGGTTCTAGTTCCTCCTCTTTGTCCTGTGGTGCCCATTGGCCAAGTCTTGGTCACTGGGAAAGCTGTTGTCTTATTCCTGGGGCTTTTAAGGTCCTTGCTGGCAGCAGGAGCTGGTTGCACCAGTGGTGTGGCAGCTCCTGAGGGCACATGGAGCTCAAGCAGGTGGATGAAGTGAGGATCTGGGTATAAGAAAATGAGGTCTGAAATAGAAAATAGATCTGTTACTCACTGAAGGAGATCAAAGAATACCTTTGTTTTCAGAGCAAAATATTCCCTGGCACTGCACACATCCACTCACACAAGCATTCAGTCCAAGCAAGCTGAAAAATCATGGTTAAACTATTTCTGATGGGGCTTTTTTTCCCTATGATGGAAGCTTGTCTGTTTTAAAATTTACCAGAAATATAATATGCAAGATCTCTGTGAAACGAAAGAGAATTTGTCTCAAACAATAAGACAGAGGAATTTTTAAAATATATTTTAACATTCTGAGAATGTGAAAATTACTTTTTTTTTTTTTTGGTGTCTGGACTGTCAATACCAACTCAATATCTATGATGATAACAAGCTAAGCAGAAAGTTGTGCTGCAGTTGTGAGATAATGCTGGCAAAATAATTAACTCCATCAATCAAACTCAGAGCAGGATCCTCCAGAAACATAAAGGTGAGTCTGCAAAAACTGATAAATATTACTCAACAGAAACTCTCCAAGACCCTGCTATGAGGGATTTTTAAGGAAGTGTTAAAACCCATCTGTCTGGAGACAGTTCTGCCCTGAAGCAAGGGGGCAGATTAAAGTTAACTTTTTTGTTAGTAAACTCAGGTAATGGTATTTTAGTGCATAAATATCACTTGCATTTATATATCTAATTATGTTAATACATTGATATAATTCTCATAAATATCATGCATAGGTATTTGGTATAGGCACAGGTGCCCCCACACTTCCATGGAGTTAGTAAATCCAGCATACAGGTGTGCTTTGAAATGTTTGTTAATGTGGCACCAACTCTGTAAGTCAAGTTTTGCTTTAAAAGTTTGGCTTTTGTACTGTGCTGGTTTTTTTCCTCCATAGAGAAGTTTTCAATGAGGAACATAACTTTTGTCATGAAGGCTTTTTTTTTTAATCTTACCAATAAAGGTGAATGCATTTCTGACAGTGCCTTAAGCATTTGTTTAGTTTAAAGGAAGGTTTGAAAAAACCTGTGTTTAAGCACTCTTCTAATTGGTACCTTGAATTAGAGCTGATGCCCAGAATTACAGGGATCTGGACAAGGGCTCAATCCACCATGGCAGGAAAGATTTGGCAGCCAAAATCTGTTGGTGCCTCCAGGCTGTCCCTTAACACTGGCATCCAAGAGCTGCTGTTCTGGTGGGGCAAAACTATCTCAGCATTGAAAAGATGGAGGAGTTTGGCTGCTGCCTCTTGTCAGCACTGAAGTGTCCTGCTGGCACATCTACACCTCCTGCAGGCTCAGCATCCTGTGTGGCAGCCTAACAAGGTGCAGCTTCTGGTGAAACACAGGTCTGTGCCTCCCTCTTCTCTTGTGCTGTGTGTGTGTGAGAGCAGAGAAATAGCTGTCACTTTGCAGGTAATGGCTTATGAGTTGCAGCAATTATTCATGCAGGGAGAAAGAAAGCTGATGTAAATGTTTCATCACAGAAAAAGCCTTATTTTTTACACAGGTACATGTTGGCTTCAAAACACCTCTCTGAGCCAGTGTTTCTTTTGAATATTTTTTTTTTCTGCATATTTAATGCCCTTTCTGCACATAGAAGTGTATCTGCATAGGATTTATGGCTTTGGGGATTGCTGTTGTAGCCTGAACACCTAGAACAAGGCACAGCAGACCATAAATACTGGTGTGGATAAAGCCCTGAGCAGCTTCAAGGAGACTCTTGGAGTAGCAGGCTATGTGCTCCCATAAGGTCTAACCTGGACAAATTAATGGTGTAAGAAAAGATGCACACACTTAAATAGGAACATTATGGGGGTTTTTGAAGGAGTTTTGAATGAGTTAGAGGCAGGACCTCTGAGTTTTTCAGATGATGCCATTTATTTTCCCTATCTTCTACATAGGCAGGAAGGGTGAGTTCAGCTCACATTTTTACTGCACAGCTCAGAAGGTTACAAGACCTTTAAAGGATTTATTGACCAAAAATACACTGCTAACAAGGATATTTATGTTTTTGACCCAATCCTTAAATATTTTGTCATATTCTTACGCTACAGTGTAAGCTTTCTTAGCCAATCATGTTATGACTCACAAACCTACAGTATTGCATTTTAAGCTCCTTGTTTACCTCTGTAACTACTTTTATTTTTTTTCTGTATCTTAAACTCTAAACTTTCCTCCACTTATTGTGTCTCTGCTTCAAAACTATAAATCCACATTCTTGCTTCTAGCACCTAAGTTTGGAAGCCTTTCCAAGGTCTCAGAACAAATCCTGTGTTTAATTCTAAGCTTTGGCTAACAGGCCCAAAGTTCTGAGAGTTCCTTGCATTTTCGATGCCAACAGAACAGGATTGTAGTTTAATATCTACCTATTTGTTACCTCTGCATGTAGGTTAAACATCCTCAGCAGCATCTGATACAGACAGACTAAAGGTTTGTGTTGGTAAATTGCACTTGTCAAAACTGGAAAATGAACCCCTTATCCTATCTATCTCTTTTTTGTGCTCCTTGGGGGTAAACTGATAGTAATCAGAGCCAAGTTGTAATTACCCAGTGAGGCTGAGTCACTGAGGTGTGTAGCTAAAAAGTTTACCCTGTGTAAGACACTGCCTGTTGGCAGTGATGCCCAGAGGACACCAAGAACCTCACCAGGGGAAATTCTGAATTGGGATGGGATCCCATTCTGGATCATTTCAGATTCATGGATGGGATTTATCTGGATAAATTCCAGATAAATTCGTGGATGGGATTTATCTGCCCCATGGACAACCCTAAGCTTCCCAGCTTGGTCACTTTCCTCATCTGGAAGTTCCTATTGCCTGGAGCAATTCAAAATTAGCTTGGGCATCTTTCTATAATACACTGTAATTCAGGTATATTCTGAGCTATACCTTCTCCTTCATAGGGTTTGGAAAGAGGTGAGGAAGAAACTGGTTTTTTACGGATTTTCAGCAGAGTTTTCCCTTCCTGTGGGGTTCCATCAGAAGTGGATTACATTGTGCCCCTGGTAATCATAGAATAAATGTGTTAAAAAGTGCTCGATCCTTTCAGCAAGTACCCCCCTGTGGCTTCTGCAGTGCCTTGTTTGAATTGTACAAGATGTTCAACATTTTCTATGCCTTATTGGTTTGACCTTTAAATATTACTTAAAACACGAATGTGATATCATCTGCAACCAGCAGATAAAGGCTTATGAGCAAAAGGACAATATTTTGTTGGAGGATTGCTATATTTAAGAATAGCATAACCTTTGAAGGTCTAGTAAAATTGCAATAAAATTAGTGGATTTTGTATAATAACAATAAAATTGGTGTATTTTTCTAATATAAAAAAGTAAAAGGCTATGGTTTATAACCTGAACTTGGAAGTTTTTCCACCTAATCTGATTGTTTTTGTTATTTTCTATAACGTTAGTCTGATGCTGGGCAGTATAAAGGTATGTTTATAACATGATAGCTTAGCTGCAGGAATATATAAGAAAAATGTCACGTTTCATCTTTAATGGAAATTCTTGTACTATATAACTACACAGTTGTAAGGTGTATGTGAAGGATTTTCAGTTTCTTAGAGAAGTATGGGTGAGGAAGACCATGAAGTAAAAGTGAAAGATTTCATTATTTAAAACCCCATCTGGGTACCATAATTATATACAAATGTAACTTTCGTAATTCCATTACTATTTGGTGTTTTAATGCATTTTTCAGGTAGTTCAATTGTGGAAAAGGAATTTGCAGGCTGTGAGTGCTCTTGGGTAGTGCTGGCCTCTGAGGGGAGGCCAGGAGTGCAGCTGTTGGGCAAGCTCTAGGGCTGGGGGGCATCTCAGTGTGCTCCTTTGCTCCAACCATGAAAGGTTTTCACCTGTGTTGCTGAAACACCCACTCTCACTGAGAAGTTGTGTATTGTTCTACTGAGGGGTTTAAGCCCAAAAATTTGGTGTTTTCTGATATCTCTCTCCTTCTGAGCACACTTGACTAGATCTGCAGTGTGGAATTGCAACAGAATTTGAGATCACAGTGCCCACTTCTGCTGCTGTGTACTTTTCAGATGTGGGTCTGCAAGCCCTTCTGTTTGCAAGCCTTGAGCTGTGCTTGGCAAAGGAAGGCTTTGAAAAGCTCAGCTCAGGCAGAGCAGACTGAACCTGTTGTGTCAGCTGGGACTGCAAATGCATCCCCTCAGTGTGGTGCTGCAGTCAGGCTGGACTGCCTCTAACTACTCCATTAGGGAGAGCCCTGAGACTATAAAGAGATCCTGGGAGCAGTATTTCCCTCTCTGACCATGACCCAGGAGCAGACTGACAAAAGTAATATTGTGTGAAATGTGGGCTCTTTTAAACCTGATTGTTTCATTATCCTCAATCAACCTCCACTACTCAAAAGAAAAATAAAGTGTAAGCAATAGTAGAAGGCAATATAAAGGGTACCACTGACCATCAACACTTTAAAAAAGTGGCTTCTACTTTGCTGCTTCTTCTATGCTACTGCTTTGCTTCTTCTTCTTTTTTGTTCTTATAAAGATTAATAAAAAAAAAATCTAAAACTGAAATTTATATGTTCTGCAGCCAGTTTTGTGTTTTTCAATTTTGTTCAGCTTGCTTGAAGGGCAGCTGGTAGGAATTTACCTTGTTTAACCTTCGGCTTAATCTTTTCCCCTTGGGTGGGATTTGAAACCCTTCTGTGCTGGAGTCAGTAAATGCTTGACAGTTGCTAAATATAATAAAATTAATTTCTGTTTATATGAACATTTTAATTTGAAGAATAAAGGATCTTGTAGTTAATGACATGGTTGAAGTTGTTAAAGTTAAGTCTCAGGCTGAGTAACAAAATGTTGCTACATCCCCTAAACTTTCTTTATTTTTCAGGTTTTTTTCTCCTCCAAAAAAATTAGCAAAATGCTCAGCTATTGCATAAACCTTGTCTATTTTATTAAAAATCACGTAGAGTAAGTAATTTTTTAGTATGCAAAATTAGAAACATTTAGGAATGTTACACTTGAACACTGCATTCTTTTTCTTATCTTTCCCAGAACTGGGATTGCAGAGAAATTTCTCACATGGCTGAAAAAATTAACAATGAAAGCCCAAATAATTTTGGTCAGATAATTCATTACCTCAGGTGACACAGCTTCAGTAGCTTTTTGTTGCTTTGGACAGACACAGTTATGTGTTTGTTGCTGAGAACAAGACTTGCTATTGCTGCACATAAAGTGATCTGGGAGGTATTAATGAGTCTCAAGGAGAGTTGCAGGGGGTCTCCATGGCCATCCATAGAGGAATGATCTCTGTGGATGGGAAAGTTCTTCCTCCTGTCAGGATTGTGCCACCTGAGTGTGTTCTTATCACTGTTGTGGTCTTCAGTAGCCACTCCCCAATGAGAAGTAGCATGAGGAAACATGTACTTCTGTAAATAACAGGGATTTTTAGTAGTTCAGCCACTCAAGGGATAGCTCACCATTTCTGAAGCTATTCCTTTGGTGTTGCATGAAGAACTTTTTCTCTCTGAATCAAAACCTTTTGCTGTCTGTGGCAACAAAAGACCAAGTGACTTAAAAATAATTAGTGCTTCACCATTTTTCAGTTGTTCTTGCCCCAGTGTTTGCATGCTGCTATGCCAACCTTAAAAATCAAAATCTCACGAGCTCCTAAATCCAGGGAGATCTGGAACCATGATTTGTTCCTGTTTCCAAGATGGGAACACAGTTGCATTTTCCAAAACACTTTATCAGCAATTTTTCTTGCTCACAATGAAGCAGGTGGATGTGTTAACCTTTGCTCTTAACAGGGATTTTGGCAGCAAAATATGTATCAATGTTAAATGCTTAAAATTTGAATAGTTAATTGACTTTGACTTGATTTTAGCCTTTTTAAAGGAACATGTAAAACATGAAAGCACTTGCTTCTTGGATCATTTGCAGATTTAAAAAAGGTTTAAATGTTTCTTAGTTTCAGCAATAACTACTGGTTTGTTATTTTACCTGGAGCTAGGAAGTATTAAAACAATATCTCCTTTTTATGCTTCTTTCTGCTTTCATCAGTGTGTCTGTAACACTGTCATGAAGAGGCTTGAATTCCAGTGTCTTTAAGACATTTAATAATTGCTTTTTATGCAAGATTAAAGGTGCAGATTTATATTTCTGATCTGGGATTAAACATGCCCTCAGATCATGGTGGGAGACATCATCCCTGCTGTTTAATCTCTGACTTTTCTGTTTCAGTGGAATTAGGACAAAGCTGGAGTCTAAACCAATGACGGGTTCTGGGAAAAAAGTAGGTTGTCCTTTTTTTCTCTTTGCATGAGGTTCAAATGAAGATATTCCCTATGAAAACTAGCAACTGTCTTAGAAGCACTAACCACAAAGACATCAAAAAAGCCTGTGTAAGATCAGAACTGACTTGCTGTGTTTGGGCTCTCTCAAACCTCTTCCTCAATCTCTGAGTGTGCCTCATCTCCCTTTGCTTTGCTTTCCAACAGAGCTTGCTCTTTAGCCATCCCTTAATCTTGGCATTGCTAAAAGCTACAAGGTAAACTACTTCTGTGACAAACTTCATACCCTTTGTTTGCTTACCACTTCTGGGTGTCATATCTTATGACATTTCAGGAAGCTCATGGCAGTTTATTTTTCTGGAGGAGTCTGTGAAAATTACACTCTCTTCATGCTCTTTCACTTATTAAACTTTTCCCCTCCTCATCTGCTTAAAGCTAGTTCAAACTAACCTTGAAATGAAACTTTAGCCTGTCTCTCCAGGATTTCAGCAGCAAAAATAATTTGAAAAATGACCCAAGACTTGCAAGAATTGGTCAAAGCAGGATTAATTAATTTCTTCATTACCAAGTCCCTTCAGCCCGAAAGGAGACATTATCATTGCTGTCATTTTTGGCCTTGTATGAATTGCTTGGGGGTACTTAGTAATTGTCTTGTAGATGCTAGTGATGTCTACAGATGTGAGAGTTCCACTGCTTTGTTGGAGGCTGAGGTGGTCAGTGGTTTTGGTGTTGTGAGTGCTGGCAGGAATGAGGGTGCAGTCGAAATGTCTACCAGGAACTGCCCCTTTATTCTGGTTTATTGCTGGTAGTTATGGTTTTATTATGTTTTTATTTATGAATGACATAATAAAGACTTCAGTGGGTTTGAGATTACCCAGAGTGTAAGTGGGTGGTGGTCCCTCTCCTCCTCTGTTACCTCCAGCCCATGGAATGTATCTGTGTGTGATTTATGGGTGTCTAATGGAGCCTTTCTTTGGGTGTGCTGGCTGTTCCAGTACTGGATCTGTCCCTGGAGAACATCATCTCCAGATAAAGTCATGACAGACATCAATGAGATCAGATTGGCTTGTAAACATTATTTGAAAAGGGAATTGGAATTGTGAATATTAATTTATAATTTAATTCCCCGTTTATCTAAAAGCATCTCACAGACTTTAAATGAGATCCTAGGAAATACTGATCAACAGTAGACAGGAGCAAATACCCAAAAGTTTTGTCTTCTGAAAAATCACAATGGTTTCATTGATGAACTGTTCAGGTGATTTAAATGTTTTGTCTCAGTTTTGTGCAGAATATTACATTTGGAGCTGTACCATATCCTGCCCTGTGAGCTGTACCTGACACTTTGGAGCAGTGGAGCCCCAGTTTGTGCCCAGCCCTGGGACAAACCTGGTGTCCTCAGGCTTCTTGGGGCACCTTTAATTTAAAGTGTGGATACCTGCTTGGGCATCATTCAGTAATCACCTAGGAGAGCTTGTCATCTTTCATTACTGCATTAACCTCTAGAACTGACAACAGAGTGCCAGCTCACAATAATTGAGCAGAGGCCCATGAAAATGAGTTTCTTACCTTCTGATTGTGCATATGGTCAGGTTGTTCACTCACTTGGGGTTATTTTGTGAGTGACATTCCTTTCTCACTAAATTTTAGCTTAATTTTTAAATTACTGGTTTTAGACTGTTTTCTCCTTAAAATACCTATCCTGGAGCTGGAAGAGGAAGAATGGGAGAAACATTTGTCTCCTTTGAAACGTGTAACTTGCAGCTTTTCCAGCACTGCATTTCTAGAATTTGGTAGAGCATGAATTTGAGGCAATTCCTATTGTTGTGTTTTGAGGGAAAGAACAAGTGTTTGGGACATTGTGCATTCTGAAATAAAGCCTCTAATTTTGTTTCACACAATCTGTCCTTTCTTGCAAATGCTTCAGCCCAAACACCCCTTATCTAACAAGCTAGAATTTCTTTTTGTGGTATAATATTCAGAAGTCCCAAATATTTGTCATTTAATGGAAATTAGGCGTGTGTAATGTCCAGACTAATGGAGTATTTATGTTCCTTTAGTAAACTAGATTTTAATTAGAAGTTACACTGAAGGTCTGATTAGAAAGCAGAGCTTTTCTAGGGATCAATTCTCAGTCAAATTCAGATGATGTAAATGTAACTATAAAGTTATATATTTGTTAATCAGTGTGAGCAACTTGCTCTGCGTGAAAGAAGCCTTAGAGAAGTAATTTTGCACCCCAAGCACGTTTCTTGTCTGAAGCACATGTTATTAGATGCTTTTTTCACATTGCATAACAAGCTTCAGACTTCTGCTCTTGAGGGCAGATCTACCATTTCCAGTTATATATCCTGGCACTTTCTTAATTTCTGATAAAATATATGTGGGATAGGTTGTTTTACTATAATTTCTCTTGCTTTATAACTTGCTAATTTTGAATCACACCATACTCCACTTGTAAAGAAGCTGTGCATCCTCTAAGTGCTGAAAATGATGCTGAGAGTAATTTATTTTAAGGACTAATATCTCCCCATATCACTTCCAGTCACTTAAGCAGCTGAATAAAGCCCAAATATTATTTCCTTCAGCTGGGAACTATTTCCATTATGTCACTTAAAATCGAGGGATTGGAAAATTGCACCCTGTGAGGTTTTTTGGTTTTTTTTTTTTCTGAAAAGCTGCTGTTTGTTTATTTATTGTGATGCTGATAGATGGCCAAGACTCTTAAGGGATAATCAGGCAATTTCCAAAGTACTTATCAAATGAATTAGAGGCAGCCTGAAACTACAGCAGGATGAATTCACTCCTATTAAACTAAATTGTCCTAAACTAATGAGGTAAGGGGAATATGTCTTGTGTCCAGCCTGTGGTGAAGATTTTTCTCTCATTCAAGTAGAGAGATTCATGATTTGTCTACATATGCACATGTCCCAAAATAACTCTTTTGGACTATTTTTCTGAATAGTTGTANAAAAAGGGACTTTTTATGGGAAAGTGTGGTTAATCTAAGATATCTGTGTCTTCATGGAGTTTTATTCCAAAATAATTCTTGATGTAGACTACCAAGTACTGTAAAGCTTGAGGACTCTCATAGTTTATGTACAGTTTTATAGAACCTGAGACAGGGAGGATCCACAAGATCACCAAGCCTGCTAGAGCAAGTGTGAGAGTCCTTTACATGTCAGTGTTATCCTTGTAATTTATTAGTTTCACATGTAGCCAACACTTCTTTTTTTTTTTTAAGATGACTCTTTTACAATGGTACTCAGCTTTGTAAATTTATATTACAGAAAATTTGCAGTGCAGTTACATTTCATTGCTCTAACAGTCTAAATATGTTTGCCTTCATTCCTCCCCAAATGCCCCATGGCTTAGTTTTCCTGATGGAGAAGCAGTGATGAGGTAGAGAAACACAACTGCTCACTCACTGCTTTTTTTTTTTGATGAGGTACTTGATTGCAAATTTGCATAACAAGCAATTTAATTTGTCATTGTAATCCCTGGAAGTTTTGATGACCATCTTTGTGAATGTAAAATTGTATTTGCAGTTCCAGTGAAACTGGAATGATGCAAGTTTGTACAGCGTGGAAATATATCCTTCAGATTTCTCTTCAGAATCCCTTAAGATGATGTGAGGTTGACCAGTTGAAACTTGTCTGGTTACTTTACCAAGTGTAAATAACCTGGATCCCACCTGGAAGAAATTTTGGAGAAATTTTGATGCATATACAGCAGCTTTTTATGTTCTCAAATTTTTTTTTTATGTTGCTAATTCAACTCCGGTGGCTTCCATTTAAATGTATTTCTTTCCTAATTCCCTATATATTTATGAGCTCTCAATCCCCCAAACTTGTTTCCACAAGAGACTTCTGACAGTTGGAAACAGTTTGAGGGCCAAATGCAGTTTCCCTAAGATTGTAAACAGGTTTTTCTGTCTTCAGCTCTGTCAATATCTATTGTGGGGCCTATAAATGCAAATATCGTTAACGAAAGTTCAACATCTTCCAGATGCTTTATGCTAAACCAGTCATACTGCTTCTGATTAATCACTTAATTAGATAACTGATGCTTCCAGTTCTTTTGATGACTATTCTGGCTTTTAGATCAATATTGCATTTTCCAGTTTCTTCAGGGATTATGGCTGCTACAAGTGACAGAATATGTGTGCTAGTGCCGAGCACGTTATTAATCTTTCTTTACAAATTAGCATGGTTTTCTTTCAGTTTTGCTTAGACCTGTGAGGGCTCAGTGAGTATTTGGTATTGCCAGTGTCTCTGCAAATCCTCAGTTTTGTTTCATGCTGTAGATTGCAAAAGCAGCTCAGCTGCTGAATTCTCACTGAACTTGTGTCCTGTCCATCACTTAGGGCTGTGCCAAGGTAAGAAGTGGCACTGATCTGGGAAGGGGTGGCTGCCATGCAGTGTTGGTATCTTGCTATAATGAGTATTTACTGATGGACTGATTGTGTGAAAGATGAAATATGTGAGCAATTAAAACTGGTTATGAGGAGCTGGACTCTCCTTGCTGTTGGTTTGACTGTGTTTTGGTTTATTAAAAGGCTTATTGGCAGAAGCCTTTTCTGTGATGGCATTTCTGGAAACATCACCAAAAGTGATGCTGAAAAAATGAGGATCTAATGTAGAGCTCATGAAAGGGAAGTCATCAGCTTTCACTGGTGTTTGCATTTTTGGTGTGACATACTTGAGGCATAGAATAGGAAATACTAAGTTCTAATGGGAAAATAAATCTGAAAATAGAAACCTTTGTTTTAACCAGAAATCCTTAGGGGTTTGACTACCTTTCCTACATATTTAAATGTAAATTAAAGGACTTTTTAATCCTGATGCTACCCTTTTCCTCTTTTCCAGTCACTAGGGTAGGGAGTGACTATTTTAAGGAAAAAAGAAACCAGGTGCTCAACAAGGTCTCTGTTGTTATAGGGTCTGACATGGTCATGGAGAGCTCCTTAAAGCAGTGTGGCCACTCTCTAGTAGGGCACAACTGTGATTTTTATCTCCTTGTTGGAAAAGGAATGTACCTGGAAAAGTCCAAATGGGATAATGAATACTTACAAAGAAACTTTCCAATTTCACATAACCTACAGGCAGAAAATTTTAGTGGCTCTTAATAAGAAACAATTAAAATATCAGTACCTAAAATTACCAGGACCTATGTGTCTTTGCATAGGGTGTTAAATGCAGCCAGTACATGGTCTATGTTTTACTCTAATTAAATCCATTTAAATATAAGAATGATATTTTGGTGTTGAGAGCAGCTACTGCATTTCTACCTTGAATAACCATTGACTAATTGGCAAAGTGAGGATATTCTGAAAAAAGCAGGTTTTTCTGCTATGTGATGGTGTGATGGCATGAGGTTTTCTGTAATTACCATCCTACAGGTACTAGTCAGGAACAAGTTTACACCTGGAAAATTAATTGTGTTGAATTCAATAAATATCACATTTTAACTATTAGCAGATCGTGTTGCAGTAAATACTTTCTCCCATGCATGAATGCAACAAATAAATAGTATTTGTTTTGGGCAAATACTTTTCATCTTTTTTGTAGAGGAAACAGAGCTCATATGTTGTTTTTAGCACTGAAATAATCCTAACTTCGCTAATGACTGAATAATCAAACTGCTTTCCTTATGGCATTTGTTATCCAGAAATTGCCCATGGTTTGGGGGCTGTGGAGGCTGTTTTGGGTGGTGATGCTGTGTGCTGCAAAAATCACGAATTTCTGCAGGAAAGGGCACTCAGTCATCATGATGGAAGTCTTTCAATTAAAAAATTTTAAAAAATCAAAAAAAAAAAACCACGAAAAAGTGACTTGTGAATTTTAGAAAAAGTGGGATTGCTCATTCTTTAAGAGTCACACTGTTAGGATGGCATTCACCTCAGCTACATTCAGCTGTCTGAAAGTGCTATCATTAGTTTAAGGTAGTTGCCTGGGCTCCCTCTGTGTTTAAGACAGAAAATCAGACACTTTAAGAAGCAGATTTGGCCAACCTAATTAATCAATCTGCTGAACAAAATGTCATCTGCTGTCCATCAGTCTCCACTGAATGCAGAGAGTGCCTTGATAATTAGCTTTGACTGTACCTCTCACCTGGTATGACCAATGTTGTTAGATGTGTCCTTCTTTCCAGAGTCTGAAATCTCTCTATTTTAGTAAATTTTATAATTGTCTGCCTTCAGTGAAGGAGTTTCAGGATTCTAGTTTAACTGAGATGATGACTTGCCTTCCTGTAATTTTGAACTTGAATGCCACTTTGCCCATCAACCTCACAAAACTTTTAAGTTGTCATGTATCAAATAATGACAATAAAAAAAGTTAATCAGGTGAAAATAGAACTTTCTGTAAATATTGCTGCTCAAGAAATTTCTTTTCAAGTATTTTCAAAAATTCAGAACTTTGGAGTCAATTTTTGGCTTATTGAGTTTGTGTATATTTGATCTGTATGGTTAATACTTTGCTTCAGTATGGCATTACAGGCATACATTATTTATGGCAGGAAAATGATCTTGGAGGAATAGGTGGGAGAGCTTCAAAAGATAAAGAAACACTGAGAAAAAAGGAAAATCTGTGTGGAAAGCAGTAGTGATGAAATGAAGCTTTAGAAGTAGGTGATATATGTTAACTTATATATGCATCTCAGTGAGAATGGATTTAAGTAATAGTCTAGACAAACCCTGGAAGGAATGCTGCAAATTTGGTGGCTGCGAAAACATCAGTTGTGTGCACCTATTTTGATCTAACAAGGACATGGTAAGGAAAAATTTCAAACGTTGAAATATTGTAGCGTTGTTTCAGCATCACATTAAAATGCAGATTCTGAAGGATATTGAAAATACCTGGATTCCATGGATAGTTGTGTACAAGGATGCCTAAATTAACCAATGTAGTTAACTGGTCTCTGAAGGTAAAAGAAATGTGTGCATGATTTTATACTTGCTAATCTCTGCCTTTCTGCAAATTTTATACAAAATTCATTCTTGATTGTCACTGCCAGAAGCAGCCGTATTTCTCCAAGTGTATATTTCTGTAACTTCATTATTATAGTACTGGATGGATATGCATCTTCTCTCCCTTTAAACACAAATCTCTGGCTGATTCCAAAGTCAAGAAGTTGTTAAATTACACGTGTCCTGTGTGGTGGAGTAATGGCATGGTGCTGCCTTTCCTATTGATTCTGCCTTTGTTTTGGCCATGGTTATTGGCTTTACATTTGCATTTGTTACATGTGCCAGCCAGTGGTCTGGTGCAGAGCACCAGAAGAGGACAAAGAGGTAGTGACTGGAATTCCAGATGCCAATTTTATACTAATCCTTTGGCTTTTTAAGGCTCATTACAGGCTGTGGATAACTAGGAACAATGGTTCTGTAGCAAATAGTGCAACTGGATGCTAATAATTTACTAAAGCTTTGTAACTAAATGGAAATAGCAACTGAATTATTCCTCTGTCTCAGCTGAACCTGCCCAATCAGTTCCTTTTTGGTTTTGTAGAGGAACCATAACAAATTTCCCAGTTCCACTCTGTCAATTAAAACCCATATTCCTTAAGTTTTACCATTCTTCATGCACACTCAAATTTGCAACTTCAAACTTATTGCAATAAGTATTTTGCTCTTTGTTCACTGGGAGCTTGCACATGCAGCCTTTTCAGCCATGCGTATCTCTGAACTTTCATCTTTAAGCACATCCACAGCTGGCAGTTTCATGCAAATATATATTTGGATCCTGATTGCATTTTAACTGAAGCAGAAGCCAAGGTGAATGTTTTGTCCACTCATACTCAGAATAAAAAATAATATTCTGTTGGGTCTCAAAGGTACAATATAAGCAAAAACAATACTTACACTGGTAATACAAATATCCAAAACAAGGTACCCATCAAAGTATATAGAAAAAGATATCAAGGAAGAAGAAAACAGTTTTTTTAATTTGAGACATGTAATGGCAATCTAAATGTTGTATTTTCACTAAAAATCTTCCCATATTAATCTGCATATAGGTATGTAACTGGGGGTAGGGGGGTAAGTTATGGGGGAGACAATGGGGGAGTCTGAGCACTTTAAAAAATGGTTTTGTCATTGGACCAATAATCACAACCAGAATGCTGGGAATTTACCTGCAGATCTGATTCACTTGATTAATTCAATTTTCTGATTCACTTGATAAATTCAGCCAGTTTCTGTGCACTTATTTGCTTCTCTGAAAGAAAAAAATGTTAGGGTTTTACATACTAATCATCAGAATAATAAAAATAATAATGATAACAATATCTTTGGTTGCTGCTGAACATATTGACAGGAAAGAAGCCTTATTTACAAGAGACATGCCCAGTAATAAATTCTGGAAAATATAAATTCATCAGGAAATGGACAGCCTCTAAATTTAGATGAATTTGAAATATCAGTCTTTCTGAAGATGTAATTCAGATATAAGCAAGGCATGCTGAAAGGAATTCTGGAACACATGCAATAGCTATTTTAAATCAATTTTTAGGAGACAGATAGAATTTTGATTTTTTTTTCTTACATATGTGTTCAAGTATATATGAATCACATCTGCACAATAGCTTTCTTGCTGACAGCTATTTCTTTTCTAGAATCTGATAAATAACTGGCCAGCAACTTGTGGCCTCTGTTGCCAATTAACCTTTAATTCTTTGCCAATCAAATCCTTTGGTTTTACGCTGCCTATTTATCAAATACCTCAGTGTCTCATTGATTTTCATAATGACTTCAGTTATGAAGAAAAGTCCACATATTAAAATGCTCTCCAGAATACAGGAGTACTCTCTGCTTGTGATCTAGAATTTTGTCTTCCCAATCCACCTTTAATTTCTTCTTTTGTTTTAAAATAGAAATATTGTGGTGTGGGTCAAAAGACTATTCATTTGAAATCACAGGGAGCTGTGTGCTACAGAGCCATCAGAATATGTATAACTTTTTCAAATCAATGTTTTTTCCCATCTTTCTTGTAACAGTCATTCCCTCTGCGAGCTGGACTCGTGGTAACAAAGGGTTTGCTGCTCTGTGAAACTACCTAAATGATCTCTGCAAAATCTGTTTCTCAATCAGAAGGGGAGGTTGTCCTTTGGTAATTTATACAAATGATACACTATCATTTGATTACTCATTTATTTAATATGCTTTTTTGATCTGCCAGCGCTGATCAGATATTCATGCGGTGGCAACGGTCTTTTAATAATGAATTCATTCTCATGCCCGTGAAGCAGTAATCACAGGGACCTGTCTTTTAATAATTGCTAATTAATATGAGTACATATTCAGTCTTTGCTTTCATCATAATCATTGTGTGACACTTGGCATAGAAGAAAATATCATGTGGAATAAACTGAGTTTCTTCATCTTGATGTGACTCAGGACTAGGAAATGCCCAAGCAGATGTTGACATAAATGCAAACCAAAATGTTACTAGCAAATTCTCTATTTAATATCCAGGTAGTCATCCTCATTTCCTGATTTCTATAAAATGTTATACTTAAGGTACAGTTAGCTTTGAAATCTTGGCCATGAAAGAAAACAGATCGAGGAAGATGAAAGGAGAAAGGAGAAACCAATTCTGTTTCTAGGGGCTGACCAAGAGACCTGGCAAGTACCTGTGAAAGAGCTAATTTGGTAGCAATAAATGGAGTGATTCTGTCCTTGAGTCAGAGTATAAACACCAGCAATGTTTTAGAAATATATAGAAGTCCTTTCTATTTCTGGTACATTTGTGTAGAAGTGGAGAATCTTCTGGTGTATTTTGTTCTGTGGGCATTTTTCTAATGTGTATCATAGACACATACTGGCAAAGTCATTGCTGTTGCAAAATGTACCTCAGATATCAAATTGTTGTAGAGGTGTGATGATGAGCCAGAAACAAAGACTCAGGGTCATAATTTACTATGTCTAATGCTGTTGGGTTTCTTTGCCATCTTTAATTCTCAACTGCAAGTGCTATGACTCTCTTCTTCCTGGCTGTATTGGAGGCCTTCTGGTGGTAACAGCTGAGGTTCTAATACCTTTGTGCTTTACAGGAAAAAAGAAAAGCCATAGCTCATAAACAACAACTCTCACTTCTGGACTTCCCATTGCCAGGAAAAATCTGGAGGCTCTGTCAGTGGGACAGCAGTATGACTTGGAGTGTTTATTCTCTTAATTAATACCCTTTGATACCAAGTCATGTGGGCTGACAGATGACTCTGCAGCTGATGGTAGTTGTTTGCAGGAGTACTCACTCTACAGCAGTCATGTTTTGATTAGCAACCAAGTCTTTAGAGTCATCTTCATTAAGCAATATCTCTTATTGAAGTATGCTATGTGCAAGGGAGGTGCTTGGAGCTTTGCTGGTACTCAAATATTTCAGCAAAGGAGATGCCTCTTCCATTGTTCCTTTGATTGTCAAGTAAGCACAGTCTGGCTTTTGGATTTTCTTCATGAGGCAAATTGTTGTTGTTGTGTATAAACCTGGATCCCATTGGGAATATTTACTGTGGATAGATTCCAAATGAAAATATTCCAGAACATCTCTGGAGAGCAGCTTCTGTATGAGCTCTGATGTGCCATTATAAACCATTCCAGTAGAATCATGGAATGGTTTGGGTTAGAAGGGACCTTTGAGATCATCCACTTCCAACACCCTGCCATGGGTAGGGATGCTTTCCACCAGACCAGGTTGCTCAGAGTTCCATCCAACCTGGCTTTGGACACTTCCAGGAATGGGGCAGCCACAACTTCTCTGGGCAACCTGTGCCAGGGCCTCAGCCCCCTCCCAGGGAAGGTTTTCTTCCTAATATCTAATCTCTACCTATTCTCTTTCAGTTTGAAGCCATTCCCCCTTGTCCTGTGAGTCCAAGCTCTTGTAATATCTCCCCCTTCACCTTTCTTGTAGACTCCTTTCAGGTATTGGATTACCTGCAGTTAGGGCATCCCAGGGCCTTCCCTTCAAACATCTTATATGGAGCTTCCCAGTAGAGACTTTTCCATAGAGGTGCTGCAGATATTCCTGATATTTTACAATCACCCATCCTTACATGACTTGATTCTCTCCTTTTACACAGAACAAATTGGAATCTCTTTATAAGTCCCTGTGGTGTACACCGTTGTTAAATTGGGGCATTTTTTTGTAGTTTGCATTATCAGGCATAAACAAACATTACAACAATTTGCCAGACAATCATAAAATAATTCTACACTGTGCAATGTTTTAAACTTTGAGAAGGAAATTAATTTGCATACATCCCTGGTGCATTATAAAGGATTAGCTAAAGCTGTTTCTGTGTAATGTAATTCTTTCAGCTCATTTCTGTGCAGGGGCAAATCCAGGCTTGAATAAATTGCTCCCTGCAAATAACTTGTTCAAGTCTAGTTGTGGAAACAACTCTTAAAGAATTTACAATAGAAAACTAATTTTCTTAATGCACCCAACATTGTATCTAAGGATTTCATCTATTTGCTTTGCCTATCTTTAGTCCCTTATAATGTTTGTTTATGCTGAAACTGGGTTTTCACACCTTGTCTTCTCAGAAATAAACTGGAAGAAAAAATCTGAACCAGGTATTTAGGGCTGTGTTTGAGTTGCTTGTGATGGTTGCTTGTCTTAAAAATGTCTCTACTTGGCATGTATAGGCTTAGCTATCAGAAAACAGCTTCTTTGAAAAAGAAATCTCCAGTTGAGAAGAGTGTGTGTTACCAGTACTGTGTATTTTAGGAGCTAAGTGCTCTTTCCTACTCTAATTAAATGATACATGAGAGATCAATAATCTTCACAGTTTCATCAGACTTCATGAAGTATTGAGGACAGAAAGGCTGACATTCTTTGCCATAAAGTACTAATTGATGATTGATGTATAACTTTATTTTTTACCTCTTGAATGTGCAGCGTACATTGTTTTTGAGCAAAATTAAAGAAAAAAAAATCTCTTATAACCATACTTTGAGATACCTATGCATAAAAAAATGCTGCAAGAAATTTCCAACACAGCATCTCTCAACCTTTTCAGAGCAAGCATCTTTCCTTTCCCTTCGCCTTGGGTCTGTTCTGCCCAGCTCCCCTGCACTGTGACATGTACCTGGCTGGTTGGTGAGTGCTGGGAACCAGCCCACAAACCCCAGAACACCTCAGCAAGGCAGCCAGGCAAGGCTATAGCCTGTCACTGCACAGGTTGGGAAGAAAGATTAGAAGAAACCACTGGGGCTCACAGAGGTTATAGAGGACAGCCAAAAACATCCTCCAGCTGTATCCAGGGAATACTACTGTTTTATGAAGGGCTGCCAAGTGAGGGGGAAAGCATTTTGGAGGAGTTGTTTGCACTGTGTACTTGTGAAATGCCAGTTAATAGTTAGAGCTGATTTAGGCTCTATTGCATACATGTTCTTTCAACAATTTGGTTTTATGAGGCTTGCAGATCCCTACTCTTATATATCCTCATATATGTAAGAAATATATGCAAAAATGATTTCTTACTCCATGTGTTACTATATCAAAATTTATGTTTCTTAATAAAATTAGATACTTATTATTACAAACATAATGAAGGAGATAGTCACGTATATTAATGGTGGCTCTGTTTATTTTACTTGGTAGTGATTAATTGTCTTTTATTTTGGATTTTAATGTGTCAGTTTTTTAATGTTTTAAAGTAATTTAATCTATTTAATATGGAGATATAAAGTGCCATTTTACAACTAGCAGAATTCTCTCTTTTAATTCACATTTTCCCACTGGGAAGTGAAGTTTATCAAACTTTACTTTTCCAAATAAAGGGGATGGATTTAATTAAAAGTACTTTAAATAATTGCAATGAAATTGCTTTTCTGGTTCTCAAATGAAAGTGAATCTCTTATATTTGAGCTGAGATGAATGTCATGATTTCCATCTCCAAACAGTGATATATTGCATCAGTGAAGCCAAATCTCAGAGTACTGCCAGCATTTCCCAGTAATGCCACTGGTTCTGCACTTTGGTCTGTATCTTCCCTAAGCAGTAACATCCACATCAGGAAATCTCTGCTTGCTGCAGAGCTGCTGTGCTGCACCCTGGGGCTCCCAGTGGCACTGATGCCCTGGCTCTACTGGTTCCAGCTTGTTGTATGACAGTCAGTATTACTGGAAGTGTTTTAGAGACATCCAAGTGATTTATTGGTCAACAGACTAAGAGCTTTAAAGGGGAATGGAGCCTTGGAGCAGTGGCTTTGGCTGATAGATCTGGAATTGAGCTTTCCCAAAAATGCACTGCCTTGGGAAGAAGGCAAAGGACAGAACATGAGTGCAGAGCATCAGAGTGTTTGGGGGCAAATGTTTTACTCATTCAAATTCTCCTTTCCTGGGGCAGCTCTGCTGTGCTCTAGAAAGGGCTTTTTTTTTATAACTGGCTGACATTTTTCTTCAATAAATTGAGAATCAGACTCTGTGAACTTGCAGTCTGTATGGCTTGTGAGGCTGTGAACACATTGTAATAGACTGTGTCTCTGGAGAAAAAATCCTAGGGAAAAATACCAAATTCTATCATCTGTGCCATATGTAGTTTATACTAGTCTGAGATGCCTCTGGTTCTGCTGCTGTGCAGGGTTTGCTGAGCTCTGAGGTATGCCTCATCAAATTCCTGTGACATTCAAATCACCATTGTAATCACCTACTGCTTTCCCAATAAGCTGACCAAAATAAATGTCATTTGTTCCACTGTGTGCCTCTACTGTGCCTCAAACATAATACTTCTTTTCTTCACTAAACATTTTTTTCCTTTATCATTCATAGGCAATGATTGATATTGTAGTTTTTTTCTAATATACTTTTTTTTTCTTTTATCTTTACCCAAAATATTTTAGCATTTGTCTTTCACAGGATGCCTTAGAACAGTTTTTGAATATATTTATATTCTGCTGTGACCCTCTCCCTGCTTCTTCAGACAAATGGGGAACATATCTCTGAGCCAGGTGAGAGTCATGTAATGACTCACAGTGTTAACTGATTTTTCAGGAGAAGGTTCACCTGCTGGCAGCAATCCCTTTCATCTCACTGCCCCAGTTACCACCTGTTCTTTTGTAATTCCCCTGACTCAGCCTTTAAGAGGTGAGAAGCTGTTCAAGATATGTGAATGCTTATGTCAGCTCAGTAAGGGTTGTAGTTCTTTCTTTAACTTATTCTTGCACATCTAGTGGTTTTCTCAGTGCTTTACTTTTTAAATTTATGTTAAATGCAAGACAAATTCATTATTCATTTACTTCATGTAAAATCGTACAATGACTCTTCAGAAAACAACACATAACCCAACTGGTCTGTAATTCCAAAATGCATGGTCTTTCACTGGATCAAATGTGATATAATGAGCCAGGACTGATAAAATAATTGGATTTAAGGAGTATTTGTCTAGGAGTTGGGAAAAGAAATGTCTGGTGTGTAGTTTAAATATTTATCCTTTCTCATTAAAGAGAAGCTGAGACATTGGGTACAGTTGGTTTTCAATTGTGACCACTATATATATGTATTCAAGGATATTTTGTACAAAACAAACTGATCTAGAAGTCATGTCTGCCAAAAAGCTGGATATCAAAAGTAGAATAACTTCTCATTTCACTTGCTGCTTTAGAATGTTATAATGGGAGTTTTTCAGTGGTGTATGTTTCCCATCTGCTTATTGTTCTTTTGAAGGGGGCATATGGTTTCTTGTTGTATTTTTAATGGAATATGCATCCATACATCCTTCAGAACAAGGAACTATAGCTATTAGCCATAGCTTGATTGATGAACTCCAGGATTCATCTCTGCACATGTTTCTTGCACAGAGAAACTGGGTGCTGTGATGCTGATATGTCCAGACTTCAAGTCATTTGAAATTACAGATGGAATAAGCAAAAGGAAATGGACTGTTGGGCTCTGCTTTGTGGAATAAGTATGGAGCATCCATGAAAATCAGTCATGAAACTCATCATTCTTTTGTACTCCCACTTTATGTATATTTTTAGTATTAACTTTGAATTCTTTATTCTTTTTGATTTGACACCATTTTAAGAGTATTTAAACATTTTACGCTCTAACTTTTTAACTCATTTTTTTTAGCTGCATATTGACTTTTTTTTATTTGGAGAAATGTGTTCTTGAATGGCTGCCAATAAAACTTTTCTCCTAGATGCCATTCTTGTCATCAGCTATTGTTCCCTCATCACCCTGGACAGAAAAATAACTGTAGTTATCCCATCACCATTTGTGCTGGGGTTCTGGCCTACTAATAGAATGTCTTTCTTTCAAAAAACGTTCTTAATGTAGCAGATGTATTATTTTCTGGGATTTTACAGGGTGATTTCTCCCTAAGATTTTTCCCTTAGATGCTGTGTATCCCTAGGGTGCTTGTGACCTGCCTGATTTTAGTAGAGCTTCACTTTTTTCTCTGTTCTATTGATTTAGTAATTTCAACACTTTCTTTACTTTGTGCCTGTTTGGAGGGTTGGGGAAAGAGAGAAGAAAATGTACTGTGCTCGGACAGTCATTAGCATTAAAGATGTCTCTGGTAAAGTCCTTTATGCTCCCCTAGGCCCAAGTTAGTTTAGGTAATGTGTGCTGCTTCTGATGTGTTTAAAGTGTGTGTTTTCTGGTTTCTTAAGTTTCTTAGCTGAATATACCAACAACACCAGTTGAAACCTATGTAATACAACAATAAAAAATTACTATTAATCGCTCTTTCTCCTAACTTTTGCTTTTCACCAGTTCCACAAATTACTCTGGGCATCAATTAATCTAAATAACTTTCATTAAAAATAATTTAAAGCTGATGGGTTTTCTTATTCTTTACTCCTTGTTATGATTCACAGCCTGCCTGTCTTCTCATGTAACCATATCTATGTAGTAAGGCAGTGGCAAAAGGCCATGTGGATGATTCAATTCTTTTTGCACAAGACTTGTTCTTCCTCACAATCTCACTAGTTTTTTCTTATAAGATTCCCTGCTGGTCAGTTTATTACTTCAAATTATTTTGGATAGAAAGAAAAAGAATGAGCAAGATGGAGGGGTTGAAAGCAGCTCTGATTACTGGTAAGGGAAAAAGGCTTTTTTTTTTTTTT
>VZRH01006723.1:530840-582601 GCA_013397555.1 Urocynchramus pylzowi | reverse complement strand
TTTTTTTTTTTAATAGCAGAAATTGTACCTGTATGTGAAAAATATAAAGCTCTTGACAGCAGCGACTGCAAGAGGGTATGAGTAGAAGCCCTGTTACAGAAATGTTAAATTGATAATATCAGAGCACATGTAAATGTTACTCTTGCATATTTGTTCAAGAATGCTGTATTTTGAAACACTATCCATGTATTTGGGTGAAGGGAAGGTTAGGTTTACATCACATGTTCCTTTCTTGGAGAAGGAAACAGCTGGGTGGATTTCCTCCCTTGTCCAGGGTCCTGAATGTCACAAGACTGAGCCAAATATTGTGTTTGATACAGACTTTAGTCTTCAGATTTGGGCAGGGAATCTTTTCTTGTCATTGATTGCTGAAGCTGGCAAGGGGATATTTACCCATAAGTTTTTCCTTTTTTTAGAGTAAAAAATTATTCCTATATGACTGATACATAAAATAAATCTAAATAATACACAGTCCCTCCAATTGTTTGCTGACCATGCAGGAATACAAGCAGCCAAAGAGTAACAGGTGAATTTGGTCAGTGCTCTAGTTGATGAAAAGCACCTTGGCATAGATGATTCCCCCTGATCCCCTTCTCCCATTTTGCACTCTTTATTCTTGGTATGGCTCCACACCATAGATGTGGTATGCTCAACAGTGGGACTGCCCTGTCATTAAAGGTTGTGTTTTTCTTCTAAGGAAAGGAAATTTATCCACTGAACTTGACCTAATATTTTAGTCCTGAAAGTGAAACCTCATGAAGAAATATTGTGCTAGTGCACAAGCAGTGAATAGATCAAGTTTACATTGCCTAGAGGGTGGATTCTAACTGAAATGGGGTTGGTTGCTTAGATACAAGGGCAAGCCCAAGCCTTGGTGTAAAAAGGATGCAAATCCTGATCTATTTTGTGCCAGCTCTTCATATTTGGAGTGGTTCCTGCAGTGACTGTGAGTCACTGAAGCTTATGTGAATCACATTTCATTCTAATTTTTCCTGAGTGCAGACTTTTCTCCTCTTGGAAGGATTGGATCCAGCTTGGAGAAGCAGCTGAAGTAGGGCTCAGCACTACTAGCCTAGCACTACATGGCTCAACACTACTAGCCATGTCCAACATGTCTTTTTTTTGGGAAGTTTCTGTTGTACCAGAAAACAAGATATGTAAGGTACAGTTTTTGTCCATGTGATTGGAACAGCTTGTAGAGGACCTTGGCTACTAAAAAAATATGTGAAAACTTTGGCTAAGAAGGGGAGCCATTGATCAATCCTCCTAAGTTAGTTGGACAAACTAAAGATTCCCTCTGGTCCTCTTTCTCTCTGTTGTGCTTTAAACAGCCCCCAGGTAGCTGCTTGCTCTCTCCCTGACCAGTGGGGCTGGGGAGAGGATCAGAAGAGTAAAAGACAGAAAACTCATGGGTAAGCATAAAAACAATTTAATAGAAAAAAAAAAAAAAATCTGTGCACATAAGTAAAGAAGAACAAGGAATTCATTCACTGCTTCCCATGGGCAGACAGGTGTTCAGCCATCTCCAGGAGAGCATGGTCCTGTCCCACATGACAGTGTCTTGGGAAGACAAACACCAGTGCTACAAATGTCCCTCACTTCCTCCTCCTTTCCCCCACTTTATATACTGAGTGTGTTGCCATCTGCTCTGGAATTTGTCTTCCATCATTGTGGATCACCTGTCCCAGCTCTCTGTCCTCCCAAAGAGAAAGAAATCCAGCAAAGGCTTTAGCTCTGTGTAAGCCCTGCTCAAAAAAGACAAAAACACCTCTGTATTATCAACTCTGTGTTCAGCACAAATCCAAAACATGGCTCCATACCAGGCACTGGGAAGAAAATTCCCCCTACCCCAGCCAGATCCAGCAGACCCTCTGAGAGCTGTGCTGGTGCTCCAAGGGTCCTGACTCTCCATGGAAAGCCTTTTTCACTCAGGCAACGTGTTCTGAGCTGTGTTGGTACAGCAAGGGCAGCCACACTCAGCTCAGCATCCAAAGTTCATGGAACTGGAGTGGAGGGGGTGACCTGTCAGCTCAGGCACTGCTGATGTTTAACAGCATCTCATGCTGGTACTTCTCATCTCTTCCTAGAGTGGAATCTCTGAATTAGGGGTTCTATTTTTCCTTTAGAGTTTTCTGAATCCTTTAGGTATGACAACAACATACAGGATAGAAAATGATATATTGCAATTCAGTGTATTTTCAGCTGAGCTATTTTCCCAAATCTTAAATTTTTACCTGGTTCTGTGGTGCTTTAAAGAGTTATCTTTTATTCAATGTCTCCCAATGAAACATTCTCTGTAGCATCATATATTTGGGTGAGAAGAAACCAAAGTCCAAAGCCTTTAAGCTTGTTCTGTGAAAAGAAGACTCAAAGGAACAACAACAATGGGAATAAAATAAAACCATTGCACTTGTGAAAGTGCCAAATTGCCTGGATCAGTCCTAAGACAGAGCAATACAAGTGCCTAACACGTGAACATGTTTCTCTTTTTCCTGGTCTGCTGATAATACTAGTTTTTTTCTTAATGTAAATTTTGTGACATTTTCTTTCCTTTAAAGAAAAACTAAATTTCTGCTTATTCAGAAGTTTCAGCTCTGTCCCTGTTGGTCCTATCAGCATGGTAGTGAGGCTATAAAAAATGAGCCCACTGACTCTAAGTGTAGCAGGGCATGTGCAGTGTACAATATCTTTAATTTCTTAGCAGCCCAGTAATCACACTTTTGAAATTGAACATCTGCATCTGATAGCATTTGCATCTAGAAGATGGGTTTAACTTGTAAGACTATTTCCACTGTGGATCTGCAGTTAAATTTTTCTAATAGAAGTATCAATGGAAACCTTCCTGGAATTGGTGTTCAGAGTTGCCCTCATTGATTTTAATGATCTCATATCAATCTTCATTGATCTTCAAGCAACCCTAATATCAAAACAATTTAAAAATATTTTTTTTTTAACAAGGAAAAATGAGTTGATGCCTTAATAGCAAGAATCAAAGTAAATTTGATATGCAAGAATCTGTGCTGACTCTGGATTCCTGAGACTTTTTATCTTTAAATGCTGAAGATACAATCTCAATTAGAGGAGATTAGTTACCAGGAACTTCTGATTGAAGCATATTTGGGAAGCATAACAACTTATTTGTTCCTGAAAATTTAGTCCTCTCAGTCTCTGATTTTGCAATTAATTTGTATTTTTAAGGATACTTTTTTAAAACCTAGTTTACTTTTTAAATAATTTTTTTTTTAGAACAGCTTATTTGACTCCTTTTTGTATTTAAAGTAATTAATTTTCAGTCCAAGAAGTTTACATAGCCTGGTAACTTTCTGCCACGCCTTGTCATATTCCCAAACTGTATTTTGCTTTTTCTTTGAAAATCTGAAGTCTTAAGAAAAAAAAAAAAAATAGATGAGCCTGAGGCATACAGTAAAACAGAAAGGAAATTTCTGAAGTAAAGCCCAAACACAAGAAGGATCAAAATCAAGTGTTATTTCATGATGAAAGGTTGTTAAAATTGCTGGAGGGCTCTCAAGGCACAATGTACTTCTGTCAGTATTTATGTAGTTCTGGACAAGTTACAAACATTGTGGAAATGACCTAAATTGTCGTTAATTTCATCAAACATCAAAAAAAACATCATTTTACTGACGTAAAAAAAACCCTTCCATGTTTGTAGGCTTTTGGGAAACAAACCCCCAAAGCCTGCTTCATTAGCTGAGCTTTTCCTTTCCAATAAAGCAGGTACTACCAAAGAGTGCTTGAAGCTTTTCAGCCTTTATTATGAATTCTGGACTTGGGTGCTGATGGTTGCCTGAAATACAGCTCTATCTGATTTTGAGGTCATGAGAGAGGGAGCCAGTAACAAATGACTTCAATTAAAGAAAAAAACAACAAAGTGATCCAGCAACTGATAAAAGGAACTGTCTGTGATATAAAAAGTCTTTGAGAAGGTGTCTTGCAGTAAATTCACATAACTTCAGGTGTTTCAAGAACTGTCCAAGTTTTATTCAGCAGTCTTATTCAAATGGAAGCCCTTCATAAAATTTCAGCAGTACCTTTCTCATTCATCAAATGCTTGCTGAGCTTTTCACTGCAAAAAGAAAAGCTTTTGTTTTAGGCTGTATCTGAGCTCTGTGTGTTCTTCTGAATGTCTGACTTGCAGAGAATCTTGAACTTCTAGAGCAGGAAATGGAGGGTTGGAAATAAACAGAAATAAGGTGCAGTTGTGTTGAATGGTGAATGAACGCTTTTGTAAGCATGGAGGATGTGAACACATAAAAACCATCAGTGGAAACATTGAAAAACATCAGAGCAGTGGGAATCCCTAGCAGCCATAGGGTGTTCTTTTGTGGCTCTCCTCTTGTGTCCTTAGAGGCCTAGTTGGTGTCTTAGTTTTATGTCTCCTATTCCTCTTGGAGTCATACAACTTATAAAGAGGTCTTGGTTTGCTGCTGCCAGACAATGAAGTATTTTGATTATAGTACTGCATCCTCAGAGCTCCCAAGTGGAGAATTGTTCACACATCCTCCAATATATGACTATACTACAGTGACTTGTAGATGCAGCAGTCCTAACACCAGTGCTAGAGCTGTAGTTTATTATATAGGTATAGTATATACTTAATATAGTTCTTTTAGTTACTGAATAATTGTAGATGCTCCTTTTTTTGATACAAATACCTTGTAAGTACTTGCTATACATCGTGTATTTTGCAGTATCTATGAACTTTGCTTCATCCTGTTTTCTTTCATAAGGAGCAGTGCTACTCTAAGCTGAATGTGGGAATTTCAAGCCTTTGTGAGTGCCTGCCTGATGATGGTGCTCAGAGGTGGTGTCTGCTAATGTTTTGGCTTTGTTTCTTTTCTTCCAATCCTGAAGCTATTTGTAGTCATCTGCTTATTTTACAGAATTCCAGGCTGTTGTATTCTAAGCTGTGCCCGGCACAGTTTCCAGCTCATGAGCTTTAATCTGTGTCCATCTGAGAAATTTTAATTGATCTGACGTCTAAAATGCAAGAAAAGATTATTTTCTTTGTGTAAATCATTTTGAAATCAGGTGTGGCTAATCTTGGGGAAGGTTTCCCTTTGAAGGGAAGGTTTTCCTTCAAATAACTTGAAGTTATTTCTTCAAGTACTTTGAAATACTTGAAGAAATAACTATAAATTAACAAATGAGAAGCTCACCTCTCTCCAACAGTGCTTCGTGTGGCTCAGTGTGTGAGCAGGGGTTTAGAGTTGTGTAGTATCAGTTCCTCATCCCAATGTGGATGCTGTGTACAACAAATAACACCTCTAGAAGCTGTTGTAACAGACCTTGTAAGCAATTACTCTAACACTTTACACTGCCTTCCCTCTCTTACTTGTCTGCCTCCTGCTTGCAAACAGAATGCACCCTGAAAACCAGGCTAACAGGGCTTGCATGCTGAATATGCAGTTCAACTGCTTGTTGAATTACAGGATTCTGTCTACAAAAAGGGCAAGATCAGCTATCAAAACTGCAGTATTTTTTTTTTAACACAGCAATGGCAGAATTTTCTACACTTGCCAAAGTTTTCAGAGGTTGAAAATGTTTCTCAGTCCACCACAAGTCTGCTGGGATGTTGTGTGATGGTGTCTCTGAGAGGACTGAACACCTGCACTGCAGAGCTGCTGGAACACGGTGGGCACCACTGCTAAATAAAGAATGGACATTTACAAGTCCAAAAAATTAACAGAAATCTGCCAACCTGTCACTACTGGTGAGTACTCTGCTTAGACAGATGCCTGAGAGGAGGAGAGGGAGCGCAGGTGGAGAAGGAACCTCTGACAGAGAGAAAATGCTAATTCAGGTTTTTTTTCCTACATCATGTCAGCTTTGATTTCTTCTTCAACTTTGTCTACTTCCCTAAATTATCTGCCATAATTGTGCAAGTGGCCTGAATGAATGAAGGCTTTGCCTAATTAAATAGTGAAAGATGGAAATGCAGGTATAATCTGATTATCCAAGCAGAATGACAAAATAAAAATAACGTGCAAGTGATTGGTGTGACCTATTGAACCCAAATTTAGCATGTTGGTTGTCTTACTGGTACTGCTTTGACTAAAACTGACAGCACCTTGCATGTTTGTACAACCAGTACAAATAACTTCATCTTCTGTTTGAAAACAGAGTCTTTGTAATGCACACTTTGATTTTAGTCATTGATGGTTCGAGGGAGGGTATTTGAACAAAGGTAATACACATGGTGCTTCCTATATTTCTATTTAATTTATGTGTAAAGAGGCAACTTAAAGTAGTTTTAGGCTGATCATATCACATTGGACAAAATGAATATACAAATCATTGAATTTGATTTTTTTTTATTCTTGGAACTGAATTTAGACCTGTAGTAGCTGTTGACAACAGTTCTTATTTATCAGGATTACTTATCTTTGTCTTAAGATCTGGACAAATGTAAACACTGTAAGAGACAGATGTTAAACTCATCCCTGTCATTGTACTGTTGTTAACACTGTACCAAAGTCTGTGTTCCTGGTGTAGCTACATTCTTCACACAAAATGCATAAGTATTGCTTCATCATGCCTAAATCTCTTTGTTTAATGGCTGCAAAGAAACAGGTTATTTTAAAGCTATTCATGGTGTAAAATGGCTGCATTTTGTTGTACCAGAGTATCCACCTGGTAGGGGAACCAGTAAATCAATTTTCTGGCTGAAGACTTTCAATGCAATTTTCTCCACATGATCAAATTAGTAGCTGGTGAGCTTCTGCTAAAAATCTCTAATAGCACTTAGTGCATCTTCCTCTCTCCCCATCTGTCACCTTGCTTCCACAAACTGCCAATGTGCCCATTTTCCTACAAGTCTGGTTACCATTCCAGCTGCCAGCTGTTCTTTAGAAGTACACCTTGAATCAGTGAAGCCCAGGGTGGCTGTTTGGGTGTTGGGATCCTCACTGCTGCTAACGAGTGGTAGGAACCACTTTGGACTGGCTTGCTCAGTGATTGAGTGCTTTGGAGTTAGAAATCTGCCTAAAAGGGGCTGCTTTTGCCAAGGCAACATAATTCACATTAAAAAGGTGCTGCAGCTCTTTTCCTGATCCAGTTAAACTCCTCCATAGCTTTTAGCTGCCTTTCTTTCAAGTGCCTTGGCAAGCTTTGTCTGTGGCCATGCTCAGATGCTGAGGCAGCAGGACTCAAGAGCCAGCATGTCTCTGCTTCAGATGTTATATTTAAATGTGTAAGTCAAACTTCAACCTCTGTCACTTGTATCAGGGCATTAGCTGGCTGGGTGTTTTGCAGAAAGATTAAATATTCTGAACAAAGACAAATCATGGGGATAAAAGTCTCTTTGATTTACAGATTTTTAAACTTTTATCTGACAAGGTTATTTGCATTCTCTTGTCCATTAAATAAGTTTACTTCTGATGACAGAAATAAATGTATGTTTCTAAAATCTATTCAATTAAATAATTTGATTACATTCAAGATGAATTAAAAATATAGTTTTGATTTCTTTCCAGAAAACCCATGTAAAGTAGTGAATATGGCTGCATAAATGTATATTTATATATTTGAACTGTTGATTAGCACAGAAGGTAAGGTGCTTCTGATATTAAAAATAAATACTTTAAAGGCAAAACCCTCCTCATGACACTTCTGGCAATGCTTTTCATTTCCTGAGCTGAGGAACACAAAGGGAAGTTTCTAAATCCAACTGCAGTAGCACAGAACAACTCGTTCAGCTTGTTATGGAGGTTTGAGTAAAGCAGTTCCAGCCAGTTCACAGTCCCAATCAATGTAATTCCAAAGGAATCATTATATTCTTCTTCCAGTCTGTCCTGTCTTTTCTTTGATCCACTTTGGAATTCTTTCTTTAAAATTTGGCAGAAGCCAGATTGATAAAGTAGGTCCAGGCAGAGGCTTTGTATTCAAGCCAAATATTATCTTTGTCTATGCCAATGCAATTATAGTAAATGAAGTGAAGCTGCAGAGACCAGATCATCAAGAGTAAATCACTGCAGATCCTTTAACCTGAGGATGCTTACAAGACTCAGCCAAGACAAGTAGAGCTTTTGGACGCTGATCATTCATTGATATTTTAATTTTACTTGAATACTATTTTTAAAAAATAATTAATAGCCAGTAGCACTTTGACTTTAATAGTTTCTTACTTCTCCAATACTTTTTTTCCTAATTCAAATCAGAGCTAGGATCAGATTGAGAATATTTTTTGAAATTATTCCTTTGTAAGTGGTGATAGATTCTTCCTCTCCATAGTATTGACTGAATGTCTTTTTGAACAGCTAATGAAATAAAAGTATTGATTTTGTTTGGTGTTTTTTACCTCTTTAATTTTTTTTTTTTTTGCTTATTGTAGCCTTCTCTCTCTAAAAACTGTTGCCACAAACTTATGGGGAAAGCAAAGGTGTTTATCTTACAGTTTCTTGTATTGAATCAGATCGATCCCTGGGGATAGAATAAACATATAAAAGGATTAAAGGATTTTTTTTTTTAGTTTATTGGTTATAAATTAAGCCTTTATCCTAAAAGAAAAATTAAAGTAGAATTCAGTGTAGTCTTTGTGCTTTTCCTTGTAAGCAGTGGTTGTCTCTGATCTAACATTGCATCTAAATAACATACCTGCTCTGTAGCTGGAAAATCACAGCTTCTTTCTGTAATTCAAAACTTCTGGATGCACACAAGATATCATTCAAATGCCAATGTGTAATGCTTGGGAATGCTGAGTTTATATTTTCTGTTATTTTTCCTATTTTAAAACAATCATTTAAGATGCATTAAATTTTCTTGCTGCTTATTTGCTCACATGCAAAAAAATAATGCCCATCCTATTGGTCTTGTTCAGTCTGGAGAGAAAAATTTCTTAAGGGAAATAGAAAATTTTAGAAAATGGCTTCCCCCCTCAGTTTAGTTATTGGATTATTTTAAAAAAAATTTCTCAAATCAGAAAAGTGACAAGTTTGTCACTCAGACTTGAAATAGAACACACAACTATCAGGAATGCTTTGGCTTTGTTTCTTTTGCTGTTCCATGGTATATTTAGCAAGATTCAATCTCAGTGATTCCTTTTAAAACATCCAGTTGAAATGTTTGAGCTTTTCCAGACTTGAGTTTCCTTTTCTGAAAAACCCAAGCTTCAGTTTTCAGGGAACAAACCTGAAAAAGCCACTCCAGCAAATGGGGGTGAAACCAGGAGCAGTTTTTTGTTCATGTACTTGTGTGGAGAAACTGGGGGAAATCACATATCTGCTGTTTCACTCAGAACATACAGTGTGATTTTTCCAAAATCTGTTTGCCTCAGCTTGTGATAAGTGAGGGCTCCAATAGCTGCTTTTTAGCCAAGAAGAAGACTTAATTTCACTGATATTTGAAAAAGAAGTTGCAATTGCACTTTCTTCATGGTTCTGCTCCTCAGGAGCAAAGGTTGCTCATTAGAAAAAGGCAATGTTAAGTCTTTATCAATATTTAATTTGAGGTTTTGCTATATTTATCTATTAGATTTGTTTGCAATTGAAACTCTAAATGCTTTGCTAGATAAACATTCATATTCTATGTAATATATTACACAAAGTAATGTACAGAGATGAAAATATGATTTAAAGGGAATCCCAGAACAGTATTTTCTGGTCTACTGTAGCAGAATAGTTGAGATCTGCATCGTAGCCAGAGTTTATCTGGATTTAGCCCTATTGAAGTCAGTAAGTTAATTTTCTACAAGGTTTTAGATATTTTTTTCTGTTTTCTTTTGGATTCTTTTACTTCCCTCCATTCCTCTACCACAGGCAAGAATTTAATCACTCATTTTAGCGCAGAGGACTCTAAATCAAAGCCTGTAGTGAAGTGATGAGGGAATTAGTGTTTCCAAATTCCAGTTTTCACCCTGATCTCCATTCAGAAATCCTCTGTCAAGATGTTAAAACTGAGTCTTTAATGTGGTCAGAATGTACAAGGAGGTGCAGCTGTGGAAACAAATCACACATCAAAGCTTTGGTGTTTTCACTCTGGGTGTGAAATGTGACATGTTAAAACTGTATAGTACTTTACAAAACAGTTATCATAAAAAAAACAACCAGCCAAAAAACCTGGAGGAAGCTTGAAGCAAAGCTCTGAAAGCCCAAGGGATAACTATGGATTTCCATAACTGTTAAATTAAAAAAAAAAAGTCCTCTGCATCTTCAAGAACTGGTGGTCTATCTGTTATGGGACTTGCTGCAGTTTAAACAAATTGAAAATAAGCTGTGTTTGAAACATAGCAATGATAAATTCTGTAAAAGCATTAAACAGTGACATGGCTTAGCAGAGAATAGCCACCCTTTGGAGAAGGGTCTGAAAACACAAACTTGTATAAAGATGAGAAATCAGGGCTTATGCTCTGTCATTCTGATCTGGTCAGGAGGATTGTAGCCAGTGAGTTGTGGCTGTACAGGCAGCAGCAAATGGAGCAATGGTTGATCTAAGAAATTGCTGAAATGATCTTCTGCCAGCAACTGTCAGAGGCACTGTCCAAGCCTGTACCCCCAGACCCTAACCCAGCAAACAAGCAGGACTATGTTTAAAGCAAGTTTGTTTTCTGTTTTTCTCTCTCTGTAGGCCCTGTAGGGAACTGCCATGGCCATACCAAACAGAGCTTGATACCAGAATGCCTTGGCATGAACAGTATGGCTTTCCAAGTCCTCAAGGTAAGTAAAGTTTAAAAATATAAGATGATATTGTACAAAAAAAAAACCAAAACAAAACAAAAACCCCTGAGCCCTCTTCTTCCCCAAAAAAGAGCTGTTTGTATTACATTTCCAGTGAAAGCCAAGCTTGGCTAATGCGTTATGAGAAAAGTTTAGTATCTGTGAAGGACTTCAGTTCATGTTTTTTTTGTCAGGATTAAGCAAACTGGTTTATAAGAAGCATTATTGAATTAAAGATTATGAAGTGGTGTCCCTGTCATGGCAGGGATGGTAGAATTAGATGGTTTAAAGGCTCCTTCCCACCCAGGGCATTCTGTGGTTCTGTGAGATCGAACAGTTCTTGCCCTTCTAAGTGAAGAGCCTTGAATTTTGTGTGTAGTCACTCACTACAATTGCACAGTCAGTTTTTCTGTAGGCTGTTTGAAAGCAGTTAGTCTAAAACCTGCTGGCCAGTGATGATTAGTGACCAAGGATGAAATGTTTCTTTCAGATTAATTAGAGACCAGCCATAAACTGCTGGAACTCAGTGTTATCCCTTCCAATGCTGACAGGAGCACTTAGATCCTGGCAGGAGTCAATGGCAGCTTTGGGATGTGCCATGTCTTTGATAAAGTCTCTGGGATTATTGGATGGTTAACAATGTTTGTTGAAGGCTAATATTATGAAGTTAAAGAATGAGATGTAAATTTCCTGGCACTTGAAATGTCTCTTACTGTGGATCCTGTACTCCAAACCATGTGTAGGTTCTTCTCAGGTGTGATTGCACCATGGGGGTCTCTTTACATGTGATCATGAAATGGTTCTGATCTTACAACAAATGGGGTTGAACAGAGCTGATTTTACTCTAAAAATGGATTAAAACATAAGAAGAACTTGAAAGTTGCACTTCTAGTTTGAGGTTTCTACTTGCACAAAAAATGGCATTTTAGAAGGGCAGGTAATAAAACAGCTCCATTTTTATGCTTCCATCTTTTTTAGCTCTTGATCTGCATTTGTGAACTTCAGCCTTTATGGTGCATGTTCTACTTTGAGGTTTTCTTCAGCAGAATATTATCCACTGGATTTTTAAATTCTAGGTCCCCATACCCATGTCCAGTAGCTTACACTGGGGTCCACATTGATTTTTGGTTATTATGATATTTGGTTGTTAGTGTTGCTGTGGTCATTTAAAATAAGTACTTCTTCCCCCCTGTATTTCAGATATACTCTTAGTGTTGAAAGAAAAGGTGTGTATAAACATTCCACTAATGAAAATCACTTGATTTGTTTAATTGAATTTCTTTTTAATTGAATGTCTTTGAATGTATTTGGTTTTGTGCATCCAGCAGTGTGGAGCAGACAGTCAGTATGGGGAGTTTTTGGGGTATAAAGTGACTACAATTGTCTGTAATTAATGTTAAATACTTGCCATTTGAAAGCAGTTTGATAGGATGCTGGAATCACACAGTTATTTTTATTTCCTGTGTCAATGAATCTTTCTGTTAGAGTAGTCAGAGAACTTATAGAAAAGCAGTTCATCTGAAATTTTGTATTTGTATAAACATTCTGTCATCAAACTTCTTCCTGGAATATTTACATAAAATACAATATATGACTGAACAATTAATGTAAATACATTTAAGGATGCAGAAACATAGTCACAAACACTTATTTCCATGTTCATCTAGATTCATTGTAAAACTGAGCCTTGTGGATACAAGTAAAGCATCTTTAAATTCATCTTTATCCTTTGCAGTGAAACAAAATATATGCTGATCTATTAGCTCCACTGCAACTTTTATCACAAACATTTGGGGGTTACTTTAGCTAATATGACATCTGTGCATAATTATGCATCCCATCATTCTTCCTGGTGCTACTCTACTATTCCTCTATTAGAAGTGCCAGGACAATGCTGCAAACATAATGGTTTTAATCAGCACAGACACAGTAAACAACTGTTCATTATGAAGATAAGAATAAAAAATGGCTTGAAGTCATAACTTCTAAATAAAAAGCTGATCTTGTTAGTTAAATAAAATGTTCTCAAGATACTCCTAATTTTAGGTGTATTTTCCATCTGTCTCAGTTGATAAGGAACTTCTGGCAGCCTAATGAATTCTTTGATCACTCTAACTACTAAACCTTCATTTTAACTGGTTTGAAATATATTCATACACATCTGTAGGAGTTTCTTCAGAACAGCCTATTACAGAGAAAGTTCTCAATTTCTTTTACAGAAAGATCAAGTCAGAAAAACATCATATTTGTATTCAAGTGGAAAAGAATAATTGAGTCGTAATGTTACTGTTGTATTAATATATCTCTTGAGCCTATTAAGTTTGGTTTGTTTAAAGTTCTGGAAGTTCATCTCAAGTTTTGCATGCAACTAATTTTATATTCATGTTACATATGTGGAGTAACAGAGGGGAGTGTAGGGGAATTAGGGGTAATGATGGCCTGCTTTGCTGTGATGACTCTTCCAGCAGGTGCTGCCTGTCTATGTGGATATCAACAAAAGAAATACACATGTCTGAAACTCTTGTGTAGCCTGAGTGATAATCAGAACTGTAAAAATGCAGCCATGAAAGCTGGCAGACGAGATTGAATTCCTGGCATTATTGACAATGCTCAATAATTTCTTAGGTGGTCATTTTCATATAGCAACATATTCTCAGCTGCTTCACTCCCAGTGAAGAGGGGGAAGATTTGCAGCCTTGTGGTGACACATCCTTGTTCCACTTAGCTTTGATTGTGCTGGTCAATATGTAGGTACATTTTCTGACTGGGATCAGAAAACCACAGAGCTCTGTAGAGAGGCTTGAGCAGTGATGCACAGCATGAGCTGTATTAGCTTGCCCTCTAAGTAAACCCTAGTAATATGATACTCATAATAGTATTTCTAGATAAGGATTTTTTTATCATAAATTACAGATATCTTTCACTTTTCTATATAATAATTTTTATATAAAATTCCTATTAAATATATGAAAATTCCTATTATATATATGTAATAGAAGAGAGATATATAATATGTACATTTTTGAGGGAAAGTTGGTTTTGTGTTCTTGGTAGCACGTGCATTGAATTCTCAGAAGTATCATTTCCAACAGAGACTACAGATGTTATAAACTGGATTTTGGGGGAGGTTCTTTTCAATTCCACCAGGGAATAATGGCACTCACTAAGGTGACTTACATAATTTTATTACGATTGAGGAGTCCAGAGCACTAATTTGTTCAGAGTGCCTGTGCTAGAAGGTTTAGGGTTAAATCTCCTTTTTTTTTTTCTTTTTGCCCAATGTTTTGTGTGAAGTAGCTGAAAATGTATTGTCAGAGAAAGGCAGGGAGAGAAGGAATTTGCAGTGTGGTAGCTAAGAGACATGAGAGATAAGGGCCTGCTGGGAAGTTATCACTATAATGGCAGCTTGGGTAAACAGATTTTGGGTGTTTTCACCCTTTTTTCTCTGTGCTATTCACTGTCATGAGTCTCCATGTACTTAATGGTTTTGGAAAGTGGGGGAAAAAAATCATGTAGGCAAGTTAAATACAGTTTTCGTTGTTGGATAAAACAGTTAAAAACCACCAAATAATTAAAAAAAACCATCTATTGGCAGTTATCTTAAATGGGAATATGCCCTTCAACTGTAAAGGTGATGCTGTATCAAATCTCTTCACTGACACTGAATCATGCTGAAGTTTCTCTCTGTATTCCTTTTATACCAAAAATAGTAAAAGAACATCTCAACTAAGTGGTCCTCAGTAGCATCCTTTAGAGTGAGGATGTGGCTCAAACATGTCTCTTCACTTTGTTCATGTTCTACAAGCTACAATTTGATGTAATACCCATTTGGAGGACAAAATAACAATTGAATAAGATAGCAGATTATTTAAAGTATTTCAATAATCACTTAAGATTCAGGCATAGATTCTTGACACGCTTTGAAAGAGAAGATTAAACCATCTGGATGAAGATTGACAGACAAAATAAGTAACAAAAGATAATTTTGCATGAGCTGGTGGATGGATTTTCTTTGTGACTGGTGACTTTCAGATGCAATTAGCAAGTGCCTATTTCAGCTTCTGGTTATAAATCCTGAGCAAGTACCATTCTGTATGTATTTTGAATTTGAAGTGTGATTTAAAATATGTGCATATGATTATGAGAGAAGTGTATTTAAAAAAAATAAAGGTGAACATCTTAACACCCTCTGTGTAGATAACCAGCCTAAAGTGGTCATGTCTAGGAAGTATAGAAAGGTTTTTCCTGATTTTTCAGAGGAGTTAGAATGATTTGTCTAGTTTCTGAGACAAACAATATTGGTAGTCATTTAGGATATTGTACAGAGAGACCAATATCTATTCCTCATCTTGTGATAAGGAATAGATATTGTGAACTCAGCAATTTAAGGGGAGGTATTTTACACTTTGAAAAAATTGAGTGTTTTGCTGAGACAGCTCTCACCCGCTTGGGTTTAATGAGTGCTTGAACTGCTTATTCAGATGTCATGTATTTACATTTTCTGTTAGTTTCCCACCACATCCAGAAGGCTCAAAGCAACAGGGTAAAGAGAAGGAATGTTTTCAATCTGTGGTGGTGAACCACCAAGCAAACATTTACTAGCAGCTTAATTTTTCAATCAAATGTCAGAATGGCTTTTTTTGTCACTATGGTGCTCTAAGTTAACTTCACCTGAGCATGGTGTGGGACACACATTCTGTGCAGGGGTCACCTAAGTGACCTTGTGCACTTCAGCTTTCAAAGGTATGGCTGCTTATCTCCTGCAAGCAATTATCTGCCTTGCCCAGTGATGCATGCTATGAGGCTGGAGCATTGTGAATGTGTAATCAAAGTGATTCCCTCCCAGTGAAACTTGGTTTGGACCTTGAAGACAGTTTATAAATTACTTTCAGAGGATTTTTTCCCCCCTTCTATTATATATTTGGGAGCATCCATTTCAAATGCAAAAGCAGTGTGGCATGTCCCCTGCCAGCTGGTTGGATTTCACTGGGTACTGGGTAGGTGAATGCATGATGCAGTTGATAGACCAATAGCACAGTGAAAATTCTATATTCAGTTGCTCTTCTCCAGTAAAAAAAATCTTAAGTAGTAGAATAAACAGAACAAACATTACATGTCCTCCTTGGACAGCTGTTTCTTGAATCTGAAGTAAAATTGTCTAAACTGAGTATTTGCAAGCTATCCTGTGATAAAATGAGAAGCTTTTTTAGCTGTGAATGTTCATGCAGCTTACCTAGAAAAGGGCTCAAAGTACAGCATCTGGGAGAGGGTTTTTCTTCTTCTCCATGCCAAGCACTTCCATTTCATAATGTCAAATTCAGATAAGCACATTGTAGCCTGACCATTAAATGCTGAACTGACATTAAGAAACAGGTCTGGGAAACAGTCTGAGAGTCTCTGGAGCAGCAGATTTCAAACAGGGATGCTGCAAAGTAGAGAGGGAAAAGCGGAGTGTTGGAGCGTGTCAAGTATTGAATTTATAAATGTTAAGAGAGAATTCCATTTATCCTTGGTGTGAGTTCATCAGAATAATTTGTGTCTGTCTTCTTGTGAAAGAATAAAGAAGGTAAAGATGTTTGGGGCATCTGGGTTTTTGTAGGTTGGTGGTGATTATAAAGAAAACATACTTGTATGGCAACTTTTGCAAAATGTATGCACATCATGAATTATGATTTTAGTAAGCTTTTTTTCCCCAAATGAGTGGATATTTTAGAGAAGAGCTGCTTTAAAATAGTGCCATTTCCTCCTATGTTTATCTTTAAAAGGAACAATAAATTTAATATAGTGGCTTAAATTTGTTTTGCCTCAGCTCAACAGGGAAAAAAAATAGAAAGTACCTTAAGGTGCTTAAGTACCTTAAGGAGTAATGGCAGGGTAACAATTTAAAAAAAAATTCTCACTGATTTCAGTGGGGCTCTGTTTATGATCAGATGGAATGGCAGAACTCTAGGTAAGGTTTTCCATGTTTTGCCCTCTGCCAGCTGCTTGCATTCCAGCAAGTGCATTCATTTCAATGAATGCAGAGTGTCACATAATCAGCTGAATGTCCTGCTTACTTCAGTGAAACTTTGATCTCCAAACAAAAATTTATCTTGACATTAGAAAATAATTGCTAAAGCTTCATTGTCTGAAGACACTTATGTACAGTCTCATCCTTCCTGTCTGGCTGGCCAAGCCACAGAATCTGTGCAAAACAGGTCTCTGCCCTGTGCAGATTGCCTTATTAATTCTGCTCAGACCTCGCTCTCCAAAAATCAGTGCACTGTTGTTTTCTCATCTCTAACCAAATATTCATCATTAATCTGCTTTGGAGTACAGCATGGTTTGTAACACATCAGTAATATATCTGACATAAGCAATCAGGTGAAACATTATTGTAAGGCAAGCAGGCCAGAGAAACAATTTTAAAAATTAATAAGGGAATAAAATATGTGCATTTTATGTATTTGTTTTTCTTTAAACAGTTTACAAAGAAATTGTCTTCTGTTCTGATAAATCTCCAGCATATTTCGTGCAATTTAACTGCCCCAGTGTGAGCTGCTGTTCTAACAGGGAAGAAGCTCCAAAGCCATGCTTTCAAATTTTTGGGATTACTTTTACTTCAGCATGGAGACATTATTGAACAATAGTTGACAATCCAGTGCAGAAATATATGTTTTCATTCATATAAAACATAATGGTGAATTTGGACTCCATTAGGAAATTCAGCATTTTTAATCACTAGGGATAAACTGCTGGTTTAATAATGAACATGTCACTTTGAGTAAGTGTTTTTAGGCAAGTGTTTCCCTTTTTTGGTATTTTTCAGCTAAAAGTTGATCTTCTTGGCCTTGAAAAAGATACTTTTTGTAGTTTTGGACTTTTCTTTTGAGATACAGTTATGCTTGTCTGGAATAAGGAAGTATAGATTCTACCTTTGGGTGCCTCTGCAAATTTTCATTTTGGAGTTTGTTCATTATCCTTCTCTGATATAAGAAGAAGTAAGGTAAACAAGGAGTTATTTGCATCAACAGCAATGACAACTCATGGAAAATTATCAAATAGTAACTTTGGAAGTCTTACACTGATTTAGTTGGGTCAGAATCAGGCGTATATTGCTACAGCAAAAAGGCAAAGAAAATCTGTTACACATTCTTTCTGGGCAGTTTTTGTTAATCCACTGTATTTTTTTTGCTTCCCTTCCCTTCTGTGAATTGTATCTACCTATTGCCATAAATTGATTCATAGGGAAAAGCAATATTGTGACAAACTCCTGTGGTATTCCAGCTCCTCTCATTCTTCCAGCCTTGTTTTTATCTAGGAGACCTCCTCAGCCTGATATGGTTGTGCTGGATTTGAGATGTATTATTCTACTCAAGTTGTTTCTTGCTGCCAAGTACTTCTAGGGAAAGAAAAAACCACCTGAAAAGCAACAACAAATAACCTCCCAAACAAAACCTCACTAACCCACACATGATAAAAAGCCAGAGATGAGTATCTGGCTCTACATGCCAGGATGGTCAGTTTTTGAAGAGATCCTTTGTGGTGCAACCTCTGTGAATCCCTTGTCACTGGATCCTATGGATGCGATGTGTTACTTTTCACTTCCCCCAGGTAAACCAGGAAAATCTTCATCACAACTTTTCCCAGACTTATGAATTTACAGAAAATTCATGGAAAATTAGTCAAAACACCTAGAATGACACACCAGCAGAATTTGTAAGGGCTTCTCTGTGCCTGAAGTTTTTTTGTAATTCCTGCAGATCTGCCTACCTTTGCTTCAGCAGGAGAGGAGATGTGCCCCATACCTGGTTGTCGTGGTTTAACATAGTTTTGGTTTTCAGGTGGGGAGGGAGTCCATGAGTTGTGGAAGTGATTCCCTGTGGGGACCTTGGCAGCTTTCTTCTGGCCTGGTGGAACCATTCAGCTGGCTAGTTTTGAATATTGACACTGTGTTAAACCCCTTCAGAGAGCTGAATACGCCTCTGTGGAATCACATTTTATAAACAAAGAAACTCTGGGAAAATCTCTCTCTTGTTTCCAGCCTTTGAAGAGGTAACTGGAGGCTGGCTGGGTCGGGCCCCGCTCTGCCACACGGCCTGGCCGGCTCAGCCCGCGGTGTGGCTCCGCTCAGCTGAGATTCTGCTGCTGTGATTCATCAGTTGTTTTCTCTCTGGAGAGCCTGTGTTATGTTCTTAGATGCTTTGTACTGTTTTGTATTGTAACACATAGTACTTTGTCTGGATTGTAACACATAGTGAGGAAAAAAGGGGTTCCTTTGTGGATTTTTAGGTAGTTGATTCTGCAATTGTTCTTTTGGAATAATTTTATTTTGGGAGGCAAGAATAGCACTTGCCTCCATGTTTCCCTGCAGAGGCTTGTAAATACCAGTTACCTGTTGCCCTCTTACTGTACTTGAACATGAATAAGTGTTATTATAATGTGACTGATTATTTCCTTTTTTGTATTCTATGTTTTTCTTATACTATTCAGGAATGATAAGATAATTTGGCAAATAGCTATGAAGCTGCTGAGCTCCAGCCATGGCTGGCAGGCCAGCCTGGCTCCTGGTGGCTCCAGGCAGAGCTGAGCTGGGCCCACTTGGGCCGTGAGCCACCGAGCCCTGGTCCTGCTGGTACCGTGGGAAATCGCGCGGCTCCGAACGGAGGCAGCTCCGTAGCCCTGTGGCAGGGGCTGGAAAACAGCCATGCATCCAGAGTGGCTGCCCAGCAGAGATCACATAACCATCTGCAGGCCCAGGAGAGATCTCAGTTCTTTCTTTGCAGACATCAGTTCTCTCTCGAGTGAGAGAAAAGGAAAGGGTGAAGGCACATAAAGAAAACAACATGGACACACCGAGGTCAGTAAAGAAGGAGTCAAATCCCAGATGGGAGGAGAATGAGAAGATGCCTTAGTCTTGGGCTGAAATTCTCTTATAAGGCTATGGTGAAGATATAATTGATATATCACTCCTTTTCCCCCCGTAATTCATGGAATGCATTGAGGGGATGTTGCCATGAGCAGAGGCACCAATGTTGAAGCAAGCAGATGTCAAAATAGCTATGATCTAACGAGAAGCTTGAACAGAGAGAAAGGAGAAACCTTGCCCCAGGGATAGAAGAAGATCTTTGTTCCCCAGAGATGAAGAGGACTTTTGTCTCTAGGCTAGAACTAACAGCTCATCCTTACAATTGCACCCCAATAAGCTGAAATGACCCATGGTGGTAGTTATGGGAAAAACTACCAAACTGTGGGAGGGACTTGACAATTGCAGATTTCTGGGTGGCTGCTATTTGTGAAAATTAAAACCACAAGAGAACTGTTTCTTGTGGAAAAAGTCTCCATGGCATGGAAGGAGAGACTCCTCTCCCTAAATGGACTGAAGAAAGATTATTTTAAAAGTGGTGAACTGACTGAAAATACCAAATTTGTCTCTCTACGTTGTCAGTGGGAAAAAGAAAGCAAAGTTGGGGGGAGGAGAAGTGTTCTGAAGGTTCATTCTGATTTTTTTTTTCTTCTAATTCTGTTAATGAAGTTTTCTTTATACTCTTTAAAGTTTTGAGCCTGGTTTGGTCTCCTTCTAATCCTTATCTCACAGCAGAAAATGACTAAATTCTAGTGGGTGCACTAGTGTTTGGCCAGCACTAAAGCCACTACATTTAATTGGTGTGTTGGCCAGGAAACTGAACCAAAATGAGTATAGTGTGATGCTCCTGGAAGAACTTCTGAAAGGAGACTCCTTTTCCCTTCCCTCTGTGGAAAATGTGATTCAGTTTGCACAGCAGCTGGGGCTTCAATCTACTTTCACAAGTCAGCAGAACAACACTAAACTACTCTCATTTTTGTCAAAGAGCTGGTGCTGTGCCAGTGCTGCTGTCTCATGTCTCAGTGTTTTGTAAGATTTGACACACGCTGCACTGAGGATTTGGAAATCACTTTGTGCTTTGGGGGGTCTCACTTGGGAGGTGAGATGGAAGAAGTCTGACCAAAATGAAATATTTTACTCTATGTGTCAGTTGTGCCGTATAATCTTAAAGGAAAACATGATGCTTAAACTTGCTGCCTACTGAGATTTAGGCAAACTCGTGGCAGGGAGCTCCTTTGGATATGAGGTAAATGGCAAGTGAGATGCGCATGGGGGAAGTGGGGTATGTAAATTTGGCTTCCTGCCCATTCTTTAGGTTTCTGTGACAAACAAAAAGACACTTGGAAACGGTGTGGCTGCTGAAGAAAGCAAGTCTCCATAGATTCCAGCCCCTGGTCTCTGTAATAGCCATCTGGGTTTGGCAACAAGAAGGATTTCTCAGCTTTTTCTTTGTTAATGGGCAGAACACTGATTTAAAAAGTCAGCTTTGATGTAAAATAAAAAGATGTTTCACTTTGGTTTTATGGTGCTTTGAAGATTAAATACACGTGATTTCTCAGATCTCTTTGTTTCCCCCTTATCCTTACTACTTCACTTGCTGTTCTCTAGGGTCTAAGACCTTGTAGGAAATGCTGGTTTTAGAGATGAAGGTGTTTTGCACTTTGGTGTTTTGCCTTTTCCTGTGTAGAGTGCACTTTGTACACACCCAGGTGCCTGCTGAAGGAACCCTGTGTTCATATCTGGTTGAAAAGATAATACCTTTCAAAAGATTAGTTTCAAATACCAGGAGCAACATTTGAATTCAGTTTGACTATCAAAGCTGGGGGAATGGTGGAAGGGAATAAGTAAATTGCTTTTCAAAAGTAGGGGCTGAAATGTGCCATAAAATCTTTGAGTTGTGGTGTTTGCCAGGGCAGCAGGATGGACTTGGATGTAAAAGATCCCAGCCAGTTCCAGTTTCCTTTTGTCCCATGGGGCAAGAAGGACAATTTTATTGTCTAAACAGATGACTTCATACCCCAAATTTCTGTAGTGTTGTAGCACAATAAATGGGTAAAAAAGGGAGCATATATTTCTGGATGTAGTTCAATCATTTGCAGTTGCATTGGAATGCAATTTTCATAAAGGAAATAAAATAGCAAATGTCACAAATCATTCACTAAATACTTAGGACTGAAAACAAATTTTCTCTGTGGACAGGTTGTATCTTGTTTGTGACAGTGCCTCTTGTAACTCCCCTCCAAGATTAAAGAGTTGTTTGTAATGGAAACTTCAGTATTGCACAGGGTGGGGAGGAATTTGGTGGTTCCTCTGTTTCTAATCCTGGTGAAAGGCTCCATTTGCAGGAGTTTGTGTGCAGAGGTTGAGGGTATCCAAGATTCATCAGTTGTTTTCTCTCTGGAGAGCCTGTGTTATGTTTTTGGATGCTTTGTACTGTTCTTTTGTCTGTATTGTAACACATAGTGAGGAAAAAAGGGGTTCCTTTGTGGTTTTTTAGGTAGTTGATTCTGCAATTGTTCTTTTGGAATAATTTTATTTTGGGAGGCAAGAATAGCACTTGCCTCCATGTTTCCCTGCAGAGGCTTGTAAATACCAGTTACCTGTTGCCCTCTTACTGTACTTGAACATGAATAAGTGTTATTATAATGTGACTGACTATTTCCTTTTTTCTATGTTTTTCTTATACTATTCAGGAATGATAAGACAATTTAGCAAATAGCTATGAAAACAAGTGTCACTCAAATGGGAAGCTGGTGAGGTGTGGGAAGTCATTTTGGGATACACACTTTTGTGTCTTTCTAGGATGTGTGAATCTTCATCTTTAACAAACCTGTGGGGTTTTGGGGGGGGGGGTTGTCTTTTTTTGCATATTAATCAGTGCTAAATGCAGAAAAAACCAGGATACATTTTGTATTATTTGATTTATCCTTACTCCTGTGGAAAGGTGGATCTTGCTCAATAACAGTCTAAATACCTGTGGTCTTATGACACAAAATGGGTGTTATCTCTGTATAGAAAAAACCCAAAAAACCCCAGTATGTATAAAGGGTTGTGATGTCATTCCCAGTTTTCCACAAAGGAGTCATGTTTATCATCCTTCCTTTATATTATGATTGTATTTTTTTAGGATGTTCTTTCTTATTTCTCTCTTCCCAGGTTTGTTTTGTTCTTCAGTAAGGGGAACTTCTGTTTTCAGACTCTATTTCTACCAGAAGTGTAAATTTTTTACAGGCTGTCTTTGACTCTGGTGTTGAGAGAAAGTTTGAAATATATTACCATATATATACTTTTCTCTGACATTAATACCAATGAAATGAAAAACAATACCTAGATGGGAGAAAAAAAAAAAAGGAAAATGATTTTCTAGTATAAAAGTACATGATAAAAAAACCAAAAATATAAAAGTTGACTGTTAGTGTGTTAGATAGCTAAATTCTCTCTTTTTAAGGAAGAAAAGATGATACTCACACTGTATACTTCTGCAGAGAAGCAATCCATGTCTAACAGTGGCTTTAAGAGTTTGCTTTATTTAATTTTCCTGTGTGCCTCTTGCACCAGTTCCCTTTCAGTTGTCCAGAGTTTCAGGGATGTATTTATAGTTGGTCCTTCTTTTTTTTTTTTTTTTGCTAGTTTCCTTGTTTTTAAATTAGTTACAGATTTTATGCTTTGCATTGTAGAGTTTAGTGTTAGAAAATACAACAATTAGTCATTGAACTGAAATATAAGGAGTTTCTGGAGGGGCTTAAAGGTTAGAATAAGATGTTACAGGAACAGGTTGAGTGTAACTTGTGTCTGCCTTGGGAACCCAAATGGACTGAGTGACTTCTTGACCTCTTCTAGCTATTTTGACTCTGATTCTGTTTAAACTAAGAAGAAGAATTATTGCAACTATATTCACAAATAAGTATCTACTCAAAGGATGCCTGAAGTGGCATTGTCACATGAATTTTTGTTCCATATTTTAAAATTCAGGAATCCCACTCGTTCCAGCATGCCATAGCATTTCTCACTGATGAGAAATCTTAAAGAAGAAAGAATGGCATCCATGTTTTAGGCATAGAGATGCAGGATCAGGACATGCTGCTGAGTTTTTTCCATCTTGTTCACAAGTCCTTTCTACATATTTCAGCTTTTTCTGAGTTGCTCTAGAACCATCACAGACATCTATGAAAATATTAATTAATTATCACTGATCCCATCATGTAATTTGAGATACCTGTGGGTATACTCTAATCACAAAAAAAGCAGGTAACAAGTATCTGATGGTGTTGAAATAATTGTATCAAAACCAGAGTATATATCTGCTTGTTAATGTAATAGTGTCACCTGAATAAATAGTCAGTTCACTTAGTACCACCTATGCTTTAATCCATTGATTTAATCCATGTATTTTCAGTGATGCAAATATGCATGCAAATATGTCAATTTTAATCAAAAATGATAATACACTTTCCAACCAGAATTTAAAATAGTATTAAAATTTATCTTATGTCATGTATGAGAGGGAAATGCAGTGCTTCTCTGGGAACCTGTGAGTGAGATAGACAAGCCAAAGAGCAAAGGCCCAAATTTGATTTTAAAAGGCAAAACACAAGTAGAATTTAGCCATGAAATCTGTAGAAATATAATATATTTCTACTGTAAGCTTGTGGCATCAATTCTGTTCAGTCACCTGGCATACTCCTTAATGCAAATGACTTATTTTATTATGGTGTGCACCCATCAGGGAAAATTCATTCCATATGCATGGAACAGGGGTGCAATCCTACCATGAATGGTCCCATTCTGCCTATTCCAGTTTTATTTCTAGAACTCTGTGTATCTTGGTTGCAAACTGTGAAATTCCCCCTTTGAAAGCATTTAAACCCTAGGAATTCTGCTTGGGTAGAGCAGGATTCTGTTTAATTAAGGAAAGAAGGAATAAAGTCAGCTTTCCTTCCCATGCTGTAACTTTTTTCCTGATTGTTTCTTGTTCTTGTACATCACTGAGGAGCATGTGTGATGTGATGTGGAAGTGGTGTGGAGCATGGAGCAGGTATGGAGACATCTTTTATCCATGTCTTTCTGTTGTTACTTCCATTCTTTTCTCCTCCCCTCCTCAACCAAGCATAGAGCAATAGACCTGCAAGTACAACTCCATATGGAGGAACCTATCAAGGTCAAAACACTTCAATCACGCCTCCAAAATGCTCATTTTGTGTTAACAATTGTGCTGCTTGAACAATTTGCAAGTTCAAGTGGAGATATTGCCATTTGTTTTGTCAAAGGTGTACTAATGTGATGCTCTGGAAAGGCAGGGGGACCTGGAGAGGAAATCTAATTATAACTGCTGCTTATTTCAGGATCATTTCAGGAACACTGGTGGGAACTGTCACTTCTAGCAGAATGATGAGTTGTATTTTTGTTTCTTGCCCACAGTGTCTAGAAAAATGTTTGCTTACTGTAGCAAATTAAATCATGTCTCTCTCATAATCTGGGACCACCAAGGAGCGTTACTACCAGCCTGTGTGTCCCATCCAGGGACTCCATGCAGTTTTTTCAGGATGTCTAATCAATTACAACTCCCTTCTGGGATCTCTTTTGTAGACATGATAAAGTCTTGGGTGATTACTTAAAAATTTCAAGCAGTTACAATAAAAATCTCAAACCTTTTGGAGTAAAAGGAATCTTGTTTTTAATCTCAATGTTCTGTATGACAAGGCAAAAAATGAATACCTCATTACTTAAACTGAAATAAAAATTATAAAATGGGTGGCAGGAAAATTAAATTCTAGTATGTTTCTATATTTCCAGTGGAATTCTTTTATTTCACTTGCTCCATTCACCTGCTGTCTCCATTAACTGAATCCTGTTTCTATTACAGAAAACCTTTTTTCTTGTGTGATTTGTAACAATAAGTGCTGTTTTGCTAAAGACTGAGAACAAGTCAGGAGGGAGGAGTTTAGGAACGAAATATTTGTGCAGAGTATGAAGCTTCTTATGCCCTGCTAGTTAAAATATGTTCTGTTTCAAATTAAAACCAAATGTAGGCTCTGCACTGGGAAAAGCTATTTAAAGAAAACTTGTTTTGTCTCTGATACTGAGAGTATAGAAGTAGGTGAAGACTGATCAAGAATAATTGGTTATGAATATTTCATCCATGAAGGAGTTTCCAGTGAAAAATAAGATGACAGAGGCAGCAGTGGATGAAAATATCATTGGGGCATTATGAAAGGGGGAAAAAAAAACCCTTTTCCCCAATTTTTATTGTTTAAGGAGAAAATATAGCAGAAGATATAGGTTAGGAAAATTTGCCCTTTAACATCTATGCTGAGTCTGTGCACATTTGCATTTTCTAAATAATGACATAAAAAAGTTATTATTATCATTAGTCACTGCCCATGATAAATGTAGGGAAATACTCAGCAGACTGGAATAGTATTTGATTCCCTACATGTAACTTTATCTCCCTTTTTTTTAGATGACTTTTCCTGCCTTCCTTTTCCTGCTGGTCCACTGGATGGCTCTGTGATCACTCACATGCTGCACACAGGCATTTCTCTCTAGTGTGATCATTTGCTTAATATCACACCAAAACCTCTGCTTCTCAGGGTCGAAGGCAGAGACTGCTAATTTCAGCAGCATAAATAGTTATGCAGAAAACATCTGTACCAAGAGCAGTGGCACAGAGAAGGGCATAACCAAAGTGGCTTTCAAGGGCCAACCCCTGGTCCCTCTTGGGCAGCTGTTGTTTTTTACCATCTTGAAATTACTTTGTGGAGGAGCACAAATAGGTGAAAGGGGGATTTGTTGGGTTTATAGGGTACAGCATTATTGAGAATGGGTCTAGTTCACATGTACATCTGGGATTTTGGGTGAGAATAAGAGGTTTTGCTTCTCTTTTTGAATGGGGTTTTCAATGAGGATCTGAACTTCCCATGTCCCAGCAAGCCAGAGTGGTGTGTGATTTTGCTATTCCAGATGAAAGTATCCTACACAGTTTGAGAGGATGTTTCCCTGGTGTTAATGTCAGTATTAAACAGTATGCTTGGTAAGAGGGATTTGCAGCTTTGGCCTCGTGCCTTGCATATGTATGCATATAAATATATGCAATGGAAATACTCAGTGTCAGGTGCACTGCAGTGTCCACAGTGTGCTGATGCATGTTTTTGGTAGGAAATGTTAATGTCAGAGAAATGCCATCCAGGCAGATTGGGGACAGGCAGATTGGACTATGGCTGTGGTTTCCACACTCTCATTATTTTCTTTGCTCTTGAGGTTTTCTCTGAGAAGAGAAGTGAGGAAACAAACAGACGCAGTCTAATCTGCACTCTGCAAAATGCATGTTGTATCTTAAAGAGATATCTAGAGGGGAAGTAAATCTTAAAGGCCAATGGTGCTGGAGTCGATTAAAACTGAGGAAAGCAGGAGCTTTTTATAGCTGTCTTTTCCTATAAATCACCGACTTCCTCTCCTTGGGAGATTGCCAGTGTAAAATCCAAGAATTTCTTGGCATTAGTAAAATCAGGAGACCTAGTTTATATTCCCAGACCTGTGCAGAACAGAGCTGGGCAGTTTCATTTCTGCACCAAAGCAGAATAAGCCTCTCTAAAAATTACCATGTACACTCACGAATTAGTATAGCACTGTGTAGTGGCACTACTATAAATTGCATCACAGGGAACTACTGCTTTAGTGCTGTGTCTTTGGAAAAAGGCTTAATACAGAAGATGTCCTTGAATTCTATCTGGTTTTGCTTCTTTTTGAGATTTGAGCTGTGTCTGCAGTGTGTGAGCAAGGTCAGAGAGCACATGGACAGTACCCTGATCACCTGCATTGCTTAAGTGTAAGATGAAGCTTTTGGCTTTGCTTTGAATTATTCCCTCTAGTCCATGCTGGTACAAAGATTGGGAACAGTGCAGAGGATGTGTTGCTCCAGGAGACACTCCCTAAAAGCCAAGTGGCTGGGGTGCTCTCAGGTTTGCTTTCTTCCAGCACTAGTTCTAGAGGCTTTGCCTGGAGCATTCCCACATCAGTGTGCTGATGTGAGGGGTTTTTGCTAACTGTGCCTTCCTTTGCTCTTAGTTCTACTCTGAATGTTTTCCTACTCTGAATGTATAAAACCTTTTACCTGTGAGACCAAAAAAGGAGGGAACTCTGTGAGTTCACCTACTGTGAAAGCCAAGGAAGGTGGATTAGTGGAACTGTGCAGCTGCTGTGAAGTAGATGGATTATTTAATAATTTAATGTAGGCAAGCAGTCTATTTATAACTTTTTCAGTAGTGTTCAGTAGTTTTTCCATAATTGCTAAACAACCTGAAAATAGTTCCAAGGTCTTAAGTGATAGATCCTTTTCTAATTAGTGAGATGACATTGTCTCCTTGTCTCAGAAAAACTCACTTCAGGACTCTCTTGGGTTCTTATCACCATAGTGTGCTGCACAAAAGATTTCCTAGAAATCAGCAGTGCTTTGGAAGGTATTTTTGAAAACAACAGAAAAAGAAAACTCAAGCAGGAATTCATGCTGTAGCTGTATGTATACTTCTGCCTACATAAATGGAGTTATTTGAGTACTTTGGACCAAATTTTTCCCTTTTTGAGTCAAGGGGATTTAGCTCAGATTAATAAATAACATAATTCATTGTTTGGAAGCCATTGAAAAAGTAAAATATTTAATTATAGGAGGGATGATAATTATAAAAGGGCTGTGCATCCTCCGTCTTCAAGCATTTTGTCCAAGCTAAGGTTCATGAAGGAGGTGAGCATTAAGAAGGGTAAGCCACAATAAAAGTGGTAAAATAGGTTTTTATCTGTAACTAAAGACATGATCATAATAAAACTAGGAATGCAAAATTATAGTTTGCTTTCTCAGTTTCATTTGTTCTTGTTTTATTAAATGTTAATAATATAATATTTGTTAAAGATTATTTTTAAGCTGGCACATTATCTCATTTAACTTTGGTGGGGGAAACTAAACTGGAAGTAACTTTCAATTAGCTAATACATATCTAATAACTTTTTAGACTGTTAAGCAAAACAAGAATAAGATTATTATAGATGTCTTTTAAATTATAACAAAATGAAATAATAGAAAAACATAAAAATGAAAGCAACAAGGACAATATTTTGCCTGTGAACCATAACTGATAATTAAAGTAAATACAATTCTTTTTGCTAGCAAAGAAAATTTTAAGGGCCATGTGGGAACATAGAAATAATGAGCTGTTTTTATTAGTTCATCTTAGGGCTAGTTACCTGTACCTCCAATTTTGACATGTGTATAGGTTTATACTGATACAGATACACTTCTCTTAACCATATATGTAGGAATCCCACATATCCATCTGTGTTTGTCTGTGGTTATTTTACTCTTCCTTCCCTTTATTAGATGCAATCACTCTATTTGTATGTACAATTGAAGTGCTTAGAAAGGAGCAATCTGATTTTGCCCTAGAGATGTAATCCTATTTCATATATTGCTGTTTTAAATGTTCTTCTCTGACAGCATCCAGATCTTTGCTTCTGTCTTCTAATATAATATAAAGTGTATTTTTCACATTTATGCCTCTGCTCCTTTCACTCTTTATGAACTCAAGGCAGTGAAAAATGGACAGAATGAAGAATTGTGATTTTATTTATTTATTTTTTTGCCTAAGATAATATTAAAACCAAACCAAACTTAATTTGGCAAGATACTTACAATGAATATCTTTCTTATGATGAGTGGATAATAGCAATCTTAAAAGACTTTAAAACTGCTTCATCTGAGATGACCTGTATTCTTTACTTGCTCTAAATTACCTCTAGATATTTTAGGCTTTATTTACATTAGAGGAAGTAGTGTAGGGGGGAGGTGAAGAGTAGAGCCCAAGCTCCTAATTCCAGATTTTTTGCAACAAGTATTTGTTGAAATGCTCAGAGCTATCTTCTCACAGCTCTAAGGGGTGTGTGACTGGGGAAGAGAATCCTGAAGAGAGGGAGATCAGAGATTTCTATATCAAACAAAGGAAGAAATTGTATTAAGGTCTTAACTTCAAAAAGCTTTCCAGGGCAGCAAGTCAGTCTTTGTAGTGGAGGGAAAAGGGACAAGCAAGAGAGGCAGGAGAGAAGGGGAGGTTGAGAGCCTCAGCTCCCCTCAGAGGCAGTGGGGCTTCTGTGGCCAACCATTGCACAAAAGTATTCCTCATAACTGGCAGGAGAGATTTCTGACTTAGTCATCAAGAAGGGAAGGCTTGACTCTGAGCAGCTCTTGGGTTTCATTTGAGGCTCATGTATTATTTACAAGGCAACTTTGGTGTCTTCATTTTCCCGGAGTATGAAAGAACAGAAGATGATGAGGTCTCAAGTCCACTCCTGTAACCTTAATACCTGCAGGAAGTCTCAGCACAGCTTTGCAAAGAGACTTGGAAGTAGCCACTGTGCAAAAACTCATTCTCCATGATTTAATGATGAAATTTGGAATTCTATTAACTTGAAAATATTTGCATGCTCTCATGATTATTTTCATATCATATCTTCCTGTCTGAACTGTTCAGGACTAAGCAATTAAGTGAGGTGTAGTAACATTGACTTTTTATCCTGTCTGACTTGAGTATTCTCTCTCTTTTTCCCTCTCTCTCTCTTTTTTTTTTTTTTTTTTTTTTTTTTTTTTTTTTTTTTTTTTTTTTTTTTTTTTTTTTTTTTAATTTTTTTTTTTTTTTTTTTTTTAAGGCAAATACTTCTTTTTACTATAAGGCCTTGCTCTGGAAGTCAGGACAAACTCCATTCCCTTTCTAGGGCTATCTTTATGTCTGATCCCTGTCATTGGCCTACCTGTTTCTTGGCTCTTTCCCTCCCCATGGACAAAGGTTTAATGGAATAGTGTTTAAATGAGAGACTTCACACTAAAATTTCTTAGTGTGTCAAGAGGTTGTACACAGATTTGTGGTGCTTGTTCAGTGCAGTTCAGGTGAGTCGTGGGGATTACCCAAGAGCAAGAAATGGAATGAGGATCCAGGAAAGCTCTACTCTGTTGTCTAAAGAAACAACTAAAGTACATGGGGAAAAGTGTGATGGTGTCCACAGGGCAAGGAACAATCAGATCTTTTCCCAGTGCCTGGAAACCATGTCCATGCCTTGGAGCCTTTTCCCACAGCAATACCCTAGTAACTCCATACAGGGGATTAATTTAAATAAATATAAACTGTTAAAATGTGTAGTTTCATTCAGGACCAGTGTGAAGTGTCAGCACAACCAACTCACTGGGATTCCAAGCTCTGTGTGTGGATGGTGAAAGAGCAGCAAAGGAAAATGTGGTCCATTGGCAAGACAGCAGTAACTGTTAATTAATTTGGGAAACAAAAGAGGAAGAAAAAATCTCTTAAGCAGTCTGGGCTTGAGTTAAAATAGTACAGCAAGATTAAAATCAGTAATTGTCACGGGTGTTAATTAGAGCTGGGACCACACATTCAAAATGTGACTCACACAATATGCTAAAGAAGTCACGTCTGAGTCAGGTTACAGAGAAAAATTATTTTTGCTGTGGCCTATCTTTGTATATGAAATAATTTTTTTCCTCTGTGCAATGTATGAAGTCTTTAGGGAGCAGAGCTTATTAGAACTTAAGTGATAGCCAATACATTTGCCTGCATCCTCTCAAAGTTTGAACTCCCATATGTCAGCTCCAAAGCTGCAAACTCAGCCACAGTACTAAAGATCTTGGAGCCCTGAGGCACTGATCCATTGTGAATGGAAATTCCTTCATTTTCTGCATGTTATTTTAGAATTTCTGACAAATCAAATGGCATTATAAAGACGTTTAGAGGGTTTAGCTCAGCTTCCTAAATCCTTTGGTGGATCATAAATATTTAAAGTTGATTATTTAAAAGAAGGGAGATAAAGGAGGATATTTACCTGTGAGCTAATTTAAATAAAAATATTAATATGTCCCTGTAGAGTTTCCTTTCTTTAAAATCTCAACTATCAACTGCTAACTTGCAAAAAATAAGTCTGCTCTTCTGGAAACTTAGAGAAAGATGGATATAAACCTGAAAATCTTAATATACTGTCAGTTCCACATAAAACCTTTTATAAACTCCAGTCACATGGATTTCAGTTCTAATAAATGTTTGTACAGAAAGTTCACTTATGATAATCTTCCCTAGAGAGTAATATTGGATTGTGAAACTGTTGCAGGTTGTCATTCAACTGGTTTTTTACTCAAAGACTTCTTGAGTTTTACAATTCTTTGCAATTCTTAGAAAAAGTCTCCCCCTTCACAGCACCTTCATACTATTAATGTGCCTTGCTTTGGCATAGAGATGTCTAAGGGCTAGAGGGTCACAATAGTGCAGACCCAGTTTTTTTCTAGAGTTGGTGGGATTTGGAAGGGCTTTTGGGCTAAGGAAGGGGGTTAGTTGCAGGATCAGGTCTGCTGCTCTGATTGCTGAATATCGAGTATTTTTAGAAGTGTACTTCCCCCCCTTCCCCACTAATCTGGGGCAAGTCTAGGTTACATCAAAGAATTCCTTGCATATGATATTATTGTACAGGAAAGTAATATTGATAATCAGTGTAACTCCATTTAGTAGGAGATGGACTGTGGTCCAGGAGGAAAGCAGGCTGCTCTCCCAGATTCACACGGCCTTTTCCCAAGCAAACAGGGCTTCTGTNAGGGATGGTGACTCCACCACCTCCCTGGGCAGGCCATTCCAGAACTTTATCACTCTTTCTGTAAAAAACTTTTTCCTAATATCCAACCTTTACTTTCTTTGGCACAGCTTGAGACTGTGTCCTCTGTTTCTGTCAGTGCTGCCTGGAGAAAGAGACCAACCCCACCTGGCTACAACCTCCTTTCAGGGAGTTGTAGGGAGTGATAAGGTCACCCCTGGGTCTCCTTTTCTCCAGGCTAAACAACCCCAGCTCCCTCAGTTGCTCCTCACAGGGTTTGTGTTCCAAGGGCTTGAATTCCACGGGGTGTTTGACTGCTTCCCATGGATAGGTGTATCCTTACTGGGAGAGACAGGGATAATCAGTCTGGAGCTCAACACTGCTTCTGATCCTGAAGTGCTTTAATTGAAAGATTCTTCATTGCAAAGTAAAAGCCTCTACTCCCTTTTTTAAAGCAAATGGATGAAATAGCTGAAAGATTAACCAGTCCAGGGTGCACTGACCTCCATGGCATGCATGAACATTTGCAATTACTTTTAATAGAACTTCCTACTTGTGTTGGGAGCTTAGTCACTCTAGTCAAAGTTTGTCCATCTTGGGCCAGAGATGTGAAGCAACAAAGTTCTGCTAATGAGAAAAAAATAGATTCCTATTAAGTGCCAACATTAAATTAAGTTCCTGCTCTTCCTGTTGGCAGCGTGGAGCCAGGCAGAAGGCAGAACCATATGTGCTTCTCTTAAGTGCTGATTTGCTGAAGTGTTGTTAGCCAGATTTAAGTGTTCTCCTTTAACTGTTAATAAGGGTGTTCTGGGACACTGAGTTTTGGTCCAGAAAATCACCACGCTCGTTTCCAGTATTTGAAAATGTGGTTTGGGGCTAGAATGAAAAAAAAAAAAAAAGAGATTTTTGACTGTTAGGTATGTTTTGTTTATATGTGTGCTGACACACATGAAGCTATAAAGCATAAAACATAAATTTAAATACAGTCCATGAGAATGGGAAGCTGGACAGGTGTTTTTTGCACAATAGGAATTAGAAGTTATGTAGAATAGAAGTAGCAGATCAAAGTCTTCTTGCTGCTGGTAGATTTGCTAGTATCTCAATCACCTCTTGCACTGCCCAGCCCTTTCCCCAGATCCTCAGCTCCCCAAGCACAAGCAGTGCTTCCAGTGCAGATGAATTCTGGCCAGCTTCAAAGTCTGCATTTTGTTAATTCTTGGAAAAAGTGCTTTTGGCCTTCTCTGTACCCCTTCAGGAACAGATCAGCCATTCCCTTAGCTTTACTAAGCTCAGTCTATTTTATTGGGATTAGCCACATCCTGGTAAAGAGCTAGTGAAGCTGACAGTCTTGAGGGAGAAATATCAATAAGAGTATTTTAGAAAAAAAATTATTTTCTAATTTTTATGGTCCTTGCTGTGGGAAGAAATAATTCTGAACTTCAAGGAAAAGCAAAGACAGGACAAGAGGCTGGAAAAAGGGATCAAACCAACAGAAGTATAGTAGCAGTAATGGCCAAAACATGGAAGGTAGGTGGGAGAGCAGAACTGCACTACAAAATCAGGATTTACTTCTTCAGACTTGCTTCCTTCTAAAAGGTAGGTAAGAGATTGGAGTACAGAACCATGAATTCCTCCTCAAAACTGAAGTACAATCTGTTCTGCACATCTGTGGATGCAGATGGTCACTGCTCTTAATAATTCAGCACAAAAGCTAGCACAGTTCCTTTGACTGAGGTAAAAACCATGCATGTAGCTGGTGATATTCATCCAGCCATCCCTGGTACACCTTTCATTAATAGCACCACCACAGCTATTTCCACAACAACAGATCCTACATACATTTATTACAGTAAGCCAATCTGTCTTTCTTATAAAATATACCAAAAGAGAGGCTGAATCTGAAATGGCTTTGTTGTTAGTTGGAAATGACACCCGTTCCTTACATTCTTTTGCCAAGATTTTTGGTCAATTTTTTGTGTTATGGCTTTATGTAATGTGTTAGTACATGCTTTATAAAAGAAGTGGAAAATGTACCTATTACATGGAAGTGGAAAATGTGCCTATTATTATGTTTATTGTGGTTTTGATTTGTTTTCATGCCCTGCATTTCTCACTTAAAATAACAAAGGAGAAATATCTGGGGGCTGGGGGAAACCACAGAACACCACACTATTGGTGCCTGCAGTTATCTGGGAGAAACAAACATTGGAAATTAGTGCTTGATAACTTGTAGTAAAATGCACAGAAATATAATTAAAAGAAATCTTGGAGGAGGAAATAGTCTTGAGCTCAATGTTAAATTAAAGACTGTGTTAATACCTAGGTAGTATTTATAAATGAAGTTACATAGCTTATTTATTGATCTGGTCCCTTTTGCCATCATATCAAAGTTACAGAACTGCAGTATATTTATTCTTATGTGTTTTTGGAAGGAAAGTGAGCCTCAAGCTCTTTAGTAGCACCAGCAAATTGCAGCATCATGCTCTTTCAGTGTTTGCAGAATTTTGTATCATGTATTGTGCCTCCTCTTTCAGTGTTAAGAAATGCAATTTGTCTTTTATTCTTTACCAAGTGGTGAAAAATAATTAAAAAATGAATGATAGTGATGATCATAGAATTAAGCCATTAAATGCAATTTTTCAGACAGTTTTCTTTTTGCTGCCAGTACATAACTTCTTTAGAATATGTTTACAGGAAATTGAGGGAAACCATGAACTTGCCTTGAATTGGATGTTCTGGAGCAGTGTCATCCTAATACAGAAACTTGCTCCCTTTTTACAGTGGTTGTAGCTAGTTTTCATTGTGTGCTATTATTTGTTTTTGTTGCAACAAAATTTTTGAATTGGAAATAACATCAAGAAGTCAAGAGGGCTATGCTGTGTAGAGCTGGAAAGCAACTGGAAATCAGGATTTGTCCAGGCTGCAAGAAGCTCTTTTTTTCTTCAAATAATCCATTTCCTTACACCCTGTGATTTTCACAACACAGCAGCATTTTTTTGTCCCTTTTTGTAAGTGTAAGGATAGTTTTTATTATGACTTAGTGCTGATGTGAACGTGCATCTGTCTCTAGAAGGAGCTGTACTTTTGGCTTGTCAGGCAATGTGTGATTGAACTTAGGGATAAATACTTATTTTGGCCTGAGTGGTTTCAGCAAATCTATCCCTTAAACTGCTCCCTTTGAAACTCTTGCACATTTCAGAGCCCTGCAATAATACTGCTCTGTCAACAAGGGGAACAGGGCTCTCTATGTGGGTAATGAGTGAAATATCCCTTCACTGCCCATATAACCACAGATTCACCTTTATTTACCTTTGAAAACAAATCATCTCCTCTTTAAAATGCTGGTTGGATTATTTTCAGTGAATGGGGGAGTCCAAAATTCCTCTGAAACAATACAGTGCCAGTGCAACTTTTTAGTGTTTTAATTTGAATTGCTAAAATTGATATTTAAATGAGAATTTTATTGTGTTTCTATTCTAGTACTGGAAGTGGAGAAAAAAGCCACCATCAGAAATGAAAAACTAAATGTCGAAGACAGCTATTGTTCAGAGTGCAATGGAAGGCTTTTGTTTTTGAAAAACAAATAAACTAAGATCAAATTGTGAGTGCTGATAGGTAAATGGGCAGATATTTGGGTGTATGTGTGGGTATGTGTGTCTGAAATGGAACTGTTTCTTGCAGGGTATAAATAGTTCAGACTGGTTGTGAACTTTGCTAGGGCACACACTATTTTCATCTGAAATAAGTAGTTTGGGGATTTTTTCGTTTATTTTGGTTTGGATTTTTTCCCCAGTTTGGCAAAAAGGGAATTTGCTGATTTGTTATATGTTGTATCTTCTTGTGTGAAGATATTTAGCTTTTAGTACAATTCCTTCATGAAAGACAAAGAGCTAAATATGCACATTGCACACTTTAGATAGCCTATGCTGTTTGCCTAGCAGATTGTATTATCATAAAAGTAACTTAACACCTCCCAGGAAGCTCTTTGAAATCTTCAAGAGTAGGAAGGTGGTAAGAAAAGGCTTTCCAAGAGCTTGTATGCACAATCTCTGTCTTGGCTCTGTGTTATGCTGGTGGCCAAGGTGTTACTGAAGCTGATTCAGTCAGTGCAGTCTTTTGTTTGTAACCTTGACCCTTTGTGTGCAAATGCATTTCTGAGCAGTATTCATCCCATTTGGCACTCACTTAGGAGTGTTCATTGGGAATGTAAGTGCTGAAGCACTCAGGAACAGCACTCAGGAGGGCTGCAGCAAAGTTTCTCGCTGCAGAGTAGAGTTATAGCACTTATAGCCACAATTTTAGGATCAAAGTTGGATTAATGAGGATATTTAAAGCACAGAGCTGTTTCCTCTGAATTAATGGAGGGAGGGGATTCTACCCCTCTGCTCTGCTCAGGTGAGACCCTACTTGCAGTGCTGCATCCAGCTCTGGGGGCTCAGCACAGGAGGACATGGGGCGAGTCCAGAGGGAACTGATCAATCTGATCAATCACCAAGTGTTGATCAGAGGGGTTGCTCAGTCAGGAAAAGAGAAGGCTTTGGGGTGACCTAAAGTGCAGCTTTCCAGTTCCTGAAGGGAGCCTACAAGAAAGATGGAAAGAAGTTTTTACTAGAGCATTTACAGGACACAGGGGGATGGCTACAAGCTGAAAGAGAATGGTTAGATAAAAGAAGGAAAAAATCAGTGAGGGTAGGGGAACAGGTTTTCCACAGGAGCTGTGGCTGCCCCATCCCTGAAAGTGTCCAAGGCTGATGAAGCTCTGAGCAGCCTGTGGATGGTGGATGGTGTCCCTGCCCATGGCAGGCAGCTGGAGTGAGATGATCCTTAAAGGTCCCTTCCAACCTCAAACACTCTGTGATTCTATGATCAGTTGGGGGATACTGAAAATGAGGACTAAAAGCCCCTGCAAACTGTTTCTCCAAATGGGGCTACCTCTGAGGGTGTGTGTGACACCCAAACCCCTTTGGAACAACAGATTTTTGTGTGCACCTTTGCTGTGATGTGTGGGGAGGTACAAATACAGGAGCAAAGAGCAACTTCAAGAAATAAATACTTAAGTTGTGGTCAGCTTCATTTAACCTGCTATGAGGTATGAACAAAAAGTATCAGCCTTATTCAATTTGGCAAAACATGAGGGTAAACCATATAAACTGTGGGATATTTACTGTGAAGCATGAAACTTACCCTCTTCCACTATTATTCAAATGCTATTGCCACCTCTTTTTCATATGATCTAAAGAGCTTGTAGTTACTCTGAGCTTTAGCAAGTTTTAACACAGATATTAAACAGTTTTACTGTGCACTTTACCTGTCTGATTTTTGCATTCAATCCAGCTGAAGTCTCTGGGTTAAGGAGGCTACTTTCCTCCAGCCTTACAACTTGAAATAGGAGAAATACAAATCTGTAGGAAACGCTGCATGGTAGTGCAGGTGCTAGAGAGAAGAAAAGATTGTTTGGCTACATGCTAAATTATTTGGCACTATGCTAAATATCCCAAAAGATGTCTGAGAGAGTATATCCACATCAAAAAGTGTAATGAGCCTACAGAGGCCTGGGAGAAGGGAATAGGTGATCTTGAGGATGTTACTTTCACATTAAATATGATACAGGGAATATTATCCTGTAGAATCTGTGACCAAGTCCTGTCAAGTGAGCAAAGTTTTGGCTCTTGGAGTCTGCTTTTTTGCTCAATTTCATCTCCAAAGAATTTCCTTCACATGCTTCAAGACATGGGAAAACAAAAACATTGTAGTGCTCTGGGGCGTCTCTTTAAAAAACAACCAAAACCAGAGTCTTTCATCTCTTACTGTTGTGCTGCAAAGACCTGGATTCCATTATCTCCCTGCACTGTTTTCATTATTCCAGAAGTCACTGGGCAGTGCAGTGGGAATTCCAGCTGCAGCAGAACACCTGCTTTGGGAAGGATGGTGCATTTTTCATTGCATGGTTCAGAGTGTCCCCTCACTAGCAGAGCACAAGTGTTTGCACCAGACTGGTTGTCACTGTTCTGCTCTGGAAAAATTGTCTTTAGGAGAACAGAGGAGTCTTCTGTGATCAAATGAAGCCTTGGAAACGTTTAGGAAGGCTGCCATGGTTTGTAGGAACATGCCTGGTGTCTGTCTGTAGGCTGGGAGTGGGCTTTTCTCCTTCCCTCCATTCTTGGTGGCACAAATATGAGATTGCTCTGATGAGGATAAATTGCTCAGCTGTTGTTTCTGAGACACTTCTAACAAAGTGTCAGAGATGACACTCGGTGGTTTTAACATCATTACTTCTTGTTTGGAGGAGACTGACATTTAGCTAAAACCAAAATTTAGGAACATCACAAAGGAGCAGTTAGTACTGATTTTTGTATGTAAGGGGCGTTTGTTTTGTTGGTTGCTTGATTTGGTTTATAAATTACAGTCTTGCAGGATTTTGTTCTGCTGTTCACTCTTTTGCTCCCACCTTCACTGCTTCTAAAATATCTTTGCTAAATAATGGTTTCTACTCAAAATCCTTTCTAGATCTCACAGAAAATCATGAATGTGCTCAAGAAGGGCACCTTAGACTTTTCATTTAATTCTCAAATTTTTACTTGATAAGTTTCAGACCAGGAGGGAGATACCAGCACTGCCTTTGGCTTTTAATAGCTGAGTTTTACTGACAAAAATAGGATGGTTTGTAGTGCTGGCCTAGCTATTTTCACCTCATCTGATATCAATATCAGTGTGAGTAATGCTCATGTGGGCCTCCCCTGATAATGTCTTTCTTAAAAGACAATGCAATCACAAGATCAGGTGAATTTAATAATTTATGTACTAGAGAGATTCTGTCACCTGGTACCACTATGATTCTCCTGGATGCTGCATTGTAATTATACAAATGAAAAGGAAGATGCCTGTCTTGATTGAATCTATAATCGATTGGGTGGTCAGGTTGTTAATCAAGCTCAAAGAGCATTAAAAGCCTCGTGTGGGAGTATTTCTTGTACTATTCTCATTTTTCTGTTTTATTGATGTTTCTTCTTATTAATTTTTCTAAAGACAAAAGGATAAAAAAGCAGCAGGAGAAGCAGAATCTTCTCCCTTTTATTGTTTCACAACAAGCCAAGTAAAGACAAAAGGGAGGAAATTGAGACTGAAAGGTCTGTCTTAAAAAAAAGCATATATGATTTGCTTAATTTTCCAAACCAGTCTGTTACAAAGAACAGAATAAGAAGAAGAATGATTTTTGTCTTTGCTTTCTGAAGGAACATATGCAGAAAAAAAAGGAGATTCAGGCTTGCTAAAAGTCTATGGAAGTCTGTTTTAAAAAAATTCCTTTGTAAGTCTATCATAGTCCAAAGTAATAATGTAAATATTAAAGTTAACTAGATCAAGCTCATGGCAATTAAATTACACTCCATTAATCAAAAACCTTGGTAAGCTTGAATGTCAAACATCTGTCTTGAATCTAGTACATAATAATTGTTTCTTTGAAGGCATGAGAAGTGGTCCCTGGATCCCAATGGCCTGGCAGTTGGAAAATGGAAGCCCAGTGCTGTGTTGGTGTTTGGAGGTACATTGGTTATTTATGCCAGGGGAGAAGCTCCTCAGAAATAACCAATTGTGAGCCATTTGATACTGAAAGGAAAAAAAAAAGTAAATTAAAATTCTGCTTATAAGATTGTGTTTCCTGGGCCTTTTCCCTGGCTATAAATGAAACTGTTCTCTAGCCTGGAATGATTTACCATTCCTCCTACCTTAAGGAGGATCTCCCTGTCTCAGATCCTGAGACCAGTCCTTCAGAAAGCCCATTAGTGGCTTCTTTCTAGTAAGAGAATTCATCTTTTGTGACAGCCTTCATCCTTGTTTTGTCCATTTCTTTCCCACCACACCAGTGTGGAGCCTCGTTCCCCAAGGTGTGTGTGTAGTTCTGTTCCCTGAGTGTTTCAGCACTGTCCATCTATCACCAGCACACTGTGTGCACCACCTCTTCCTCTAGAGATGGGGATGGAATTCCTGACTTCCACTTGTCCTTTTCCTTCACTATCTTGTCTCCCAGAAGAGCCCTTGACCCGTTCTGTGGGTGGATTTTGTGGTTTTTAAGTGCTTTGAGGTCTTCTGTGAAGGACAGGAAATGTGAAAGCCCACTGATGGGGGAGTGGAAGTCAGGCTAAACACCACCTTCCCACCAGCAGTGCATCCTGTGACCTGCTCTAGCTGAAATGTTAATGTCTAAGTGGATTTTTACTAGAAATAGGTCTCCCAGATTCTAATTCTGGTGTCAGAGGTTGGCAGCAATATCGATAAAAAGCCTGCAGTGTGGCCTTTATTCCCTACTGCAGCCAAGGTATGTGACAAAAATAAGTATGATAATTTTATAGCTTCCTTTTTTTTTTTTTTTTTCTGCTCAAAACATAGCTGTGTTAATCTGAAAGACAGCTGATTTTTCAAGGTCAAAAGTGCTTGGCTATAAATTGATGAGCTATTATGGATGTCTGTGGGGTTTTTTTTGATGGTTCTGTATTAATAATATGCTTGCAGAACAGGCCATAAAAATTCCATTTAAGGGTATTAAAACATAGCGGGACATTTAATCAGGTTAGAATTCCTGTCAGCTGGCTGTAGTCACGGTGTTGTTCAGCCCATCATTAACAAAGTGGGCAGGAGATCAAGACAAATGGCTGTTCCATCATTTCATATTGCTGGGATGACCTTTTTCTTTTGGGCTTTTGGTTGAGTGGGAGTACATTGGAAAATGTTGGGGACACCGTTGGTGAGCAGAGTAGTCCACCCCTCCTACTGCAAGCAAATCTAGATAGCAAAGTAGAAGAACAGAAAATATTTATATACAAATATTTGTAAGTATTTGTAGCAAAGCTTTTTGCAACAGGAAAACATGCATTTTGTAGCAAAATTGTATTAAGTGTAGATTGCATCACCAACATCTATAATAATTGTTTAATAAAGATCCATTTGTTTTGCTGGTGGTGTGATGCATATGGCTGCTCTTGAGCAACCTTACCATGAAAATCAACTTACAGTAGAAAATACTGCAGTTTTTAAAATAGGGATTTGGAGGTACTGAGGATTTTGATGGCTAGCAAAGGGGTGATATTTCTACCAAGATTAGACCCCATGTAAGATCTGTAAGATAATTTTGTGCATGAAGCCTCAGTAGACAAACTCCAAATTAATATGTCCCTTTCTACAATGAAATAAAAGTAGCTTCAAAAGTAAATGAGACTGTGAATTAAAATTAAGCTAGAAATTGGAATTGCATTATATTATGTTTTTACCTGTAGAAAATGATTTTAAAAACTAAGGTTTTCTTGATATGGAGGATTCTGGTTTTGAATAGCTTAGCAGATATCTTTTGTGGCAGCTGCTTTAGAATACATGCAAGAAAGTTTGTTTTTATGCTGGAAAAGCCTTGATATAGTTCTTCCTACATGTTTAAAGGAGTACCTTGATAAATTATGCTAATTGCATTATAGTGATTGTCTTACTACTTCTAAACACTTTAAGTACAAAATATTCAGCTAAATGAACAAAATGTATTTTAATTAATATTTAACCTATTTCAGCTTTGACTGAATTGATCATACTTTAAGGCATTTTATATTTTATGCTTTTGTGTCAAACATGTTTACAACCTCTAGAAATGTGAGCTTTATCATGCCTTCATTATTTTTATAAGAAAAACTCAGATCCTTTCATTCCTTCTGTCTGCCATCCTGGTCATGCCTGGTAGAAATTTTTAAGCTGAGCATCACTACATGATTTAGATTTTATTAGGTTCTTTTTTTGGTTTTTGTTTCTGTCTTGAAGAGAAGCAACCTGGACGCTGTTTGCTTAAGCTCAGTGCCAGTTTGCCTGGAACAACAGGCAAACTGAGGAACAGGGGTTTGTTCCCTGCTGTTGGCAGAGGCTGGCTGGCCAGAGGGTGAACCATGCTCCTGCCACTCCTCTTTGGAAGCCACAGCCAGCCTGGCTCCTGGTGAGCAGCTGGATAGAGGGGCTCTCCAATGCTGGCTTTGGGATGAGGAAAGCCTCTGCTGCTCTTGCTCCCCTGGCTGAGCTGGAGGGAGGGAGGCAGGGAGGTCTGGAGCAGCCTTACCTGGTGGGAAGACTTCAGGGGTCTCAAGGTGAAACACATCTACTTGCTCCTTCCTTGTGATGCCTCAGGTTTGAGCTTTTATATTTTTCAGATTCTGTGCTGCCTTAGTGTGTAGCTCCGAGCTTCATATGAGGGGATGTTGAGCTCTCTTCACAGAGTAGGGAGACAAAACAATTCCTTCTCTAGCTGGGGACCAAGGACAATGATCCAGATCTCAGGCCCAAGAGCATAAACAACATGGACTGAAGAGAGAAAAACAAGGATGGGGCTTCATACCCTAAAGCTGAAATTGACAATTAAGTCTAGTATACAAATGGACCAGAATTTATAAAAGTGAGAGACCCCATGACCAGTCCTGCGTTTTGTGACCATTTTGGTTCATCTTGGGTGCAGCCCTGGCTGGGCTCTTGTGCTGCCCAAGGTGGATCCATTGAGGCCTTTTAATAAATCCCTGCTTTATTCTTTAACTCTGTCTAGCCTCTGTCCTAGGTCAGCCTTGACAAGGCATCACCGGAATAATTAAATAATTGCAGCAGCACTAAGGAAGCAGAGTAAAAATCTGACTTTAAAGACCTCTTCTGCTTCTGGTTTAAGTCCTGCTTATCACAGTTTTTTCTTGCACTAGAATTGTAGGCAGAGTTTTCTACAAAACATGGAGAAGGATAATAAGGTGTTAAATGGGACATAGGCAGTGAAGTTCAGGGACTAAATAGCAGTGGGACTGTATAAGGCTAGCTGTGGCCATTTTTTCCCATGGTAAAACCCAGATATTTCCTATGAGATGTGCATAATATTTTTAGCAAAAGGCATCTTAGGGAACCATAAGGAAAATGGAACTATGGATGGCTTTGATTTCAATATCTTCTGTGGGACATTCCCCTATAGTCTTTCTTAGTATATAGCATAAGAGGAGAAGGAAACTCAGGAGATTAGAAAAGGCTTTTTATTAAGTGATACAGTTCCAGATAATTGTCTTTTTCCTGAATTCAATAAAAGCTAAAGCTATTTGGCAAGTGACCACTTTGGCAAAACTGGTTTTTTTCTGTGTAGTGGGTGTGCTGATTGTGTGATGTGATGCCTTACAGAGGGAGGAGTGTCTTGAGAGATTCCTTCTGAAATATCAGGTTGTGTTTCTGCACAGCTTTACAGAAAATCTTCCCAATAAATGGCCACTCTAAGTAGCCCATGGATCCTCAAAATTGTAGCCTTCTGACAGAAGGCCAGGACTAGTGCTTTGGTGGGCAAGTACAGCTCACTCAACATTTTTTTTGGTTTTTAACACACTTTACATGCCAACCACAAACTGCTAGTAAGATTTCACTCTTATTTTCACTGTATTTATTGGTAATGTTGGTTAATCCTTTAGCAGCTCTACAATATAAAATCTAGAAAGCACAGAATGAAATGTTTATTATCAATTTTCTCACCATGAACACCAAGGTGACAAAACTCTGCTGGCAACACTTCTTTGGAAGCAGCATCCCAGCCTCTTCAAGAGCAGGCTTTGCATTCTGCTGTTCCAAGACATATTTGCAGTTTTCCAGGTTTCAGTGTACATATCTTCAAAATCTGGACAGGGGCTTCTAATCCTGTGTCATTGCTCTCCCTCCACTGTGGCAAATGTTCATACCAGTTCTACTTATTTAGGAGGATGTTTACCTCAGGCAAAGAGGATCTAGTTAAAAGAAAGTCTGTCTAACAAAACTTCAGTTATGGCAGCAGCCTGCTAACATCTTGCATGGGTGGCAGAATGCCACTTAATGGTACTAATGAATATATTTCTTGATCATTTTTTAAGTTAACAACTGCAATGAGAAAAGCATAATTTTCGTTTACATGCAAAAAGCCCCCCAAAAAACGAACAAAAAAAGGATAAAACCCAGCCAAACCACAAAATCCCCTCAAACAACACCCCCCTCCCCCCCCCAAACCTTGGAAAATATGATTGTGGATAACTCAAAATGCTCCAGAATCACCACATTGTCTGCTGGTGGCTGAATAATGGTGGTGAAGCTGTGACAAGCCTGTTTCAAGAAAAGAGAGAGAAAAAGACAGCTGTCATTTAACATGATGTTCTCAGTCTTTTGTGGAAACAATTATAAGATGCAAATTTCTATTCACTTCTTCAGCCTGCACCTTCATTTCTACTGATGCAAACATATGCACTTAATAGTATTCTATAGTTTCTATAAATCCATTTGCTTGTGACTGCTTTGGTTGTTTAACCCTCAAGTCCAAAATGTGTTCACTTTTTAAATTGTCTTTTTATTATTTACAATTTATAAAATTTTTAAAGTTCCTTGTGCTTATGCTTAATGTTTTGTTTTCAAGTGCAACACCTGAAGAGTTAAATTCACTTTCAGATTTTTTGGGGACAGTTTTTATTCCCAAGTGTATTTGCAAGGTACAAAGCAGGGTCCTACTCTCCATGTTCATGACTTTTAATGCATATTTACACTATTTTGACTGTGTCATAAAATATACAGCCTGAACAAACACTGCAGCACCCTCTGTTACATTCTGAGCTTTTGGAATTCAAATGTGATTTAAAATGTGATGGGATTTCTACTTGAGCTGTGCTTGATCTCTCTTCCTGGCACAGCCATCCTCTGGAATGGGTGGGACACAGACTCCTCTGCCTGGGAGGTGGAATAGGGAGAGTTTTGTATCCCTTGGAATACTTTCTGCTCAAAAGTAAAGTCCTGAGGTAGGAAAGGAGTGAGGGAGTAGAATTGGGTGGAAAAAGCATCTCTGAGAGGCAGGAATTTCACCTGCAAAATACAGATGTTCTCAGTTTTGGTCTGTGGGATTACCTGGAAGGACCAAAGGAAGGAAGGACTGGTCCTGACAGACTGGGGTTTCTCTCAGCACATTGAAAATTTGCACCCTGAGTCAGATTTCCTTCTGATGTCAGGGTTTCAGAGGCAGGAATTCGAGCCTTTCTTTGTGAAAATTTCCATTTTGTGAATGGAATGGGCTCCATGTAAATGCTCTGATAGGATGATATAAATCCATTAGCTTCACATGGAGCACAAATACCTGTCTTCAGAAAGTAATGAATAGATACTCATGCAATACAAAATTCCTAATAAAAACCTACAGTTTCCCATACAGCAAATTGCCATCAAAAGAATTAGACATATGTAGATTTCAGTGATATTTCCTATTTTCAGCTCCATGAATTGCTAAGCAATAGAAAAACATACTGTACTCTGGATTCTTGTAAGTCATTGCAATTTGGTACTTGGAGCCATTGTATGAGCCAAATAACATCTGTTCCTCAGAAAGATGTTACAATGTTCTTATAATCCCAAGTATTTATGAGATGGAAGGAGACTGAAGGAGATAATGTGGCAAAGCCTGGCAGCTGCAACTTGAACCTTGCATGATTTTTGGGAGTCTTTCTCCTATTGTTTATGTTACCTTATTATTACCTACTGTAGTATTCCATCAAAAATTACATTTTCCCACCTTTGGGAAGCTGGTCAAGCAGTTGCCCCTGATCCCACAGAGGCTGGAAAACAGCTGGAACTGGGATTTTTTCCAGCAAGTTCAGTGTGAACAGAACTTGGATTCTACAGCTGAAGGGCTAATTTTATAATATGTAATTTCCACCCCCCCACCACCAATTCAGATTTTTGGGCCTGGCATAGAAAATGGATTTGAATGTCCTGGAATAGATGGAAAGAAGTATGAAAGGTAGATGAAACAAAAGGATATATTTAATTTGAAAAAAAAAATAAATTGGGGGGTCTTGAAGAATATCAAATTGGGTAATTAATATTCTGTATGCATAATTGTTGTAACATGTATGTCAAGCTAGATAATGTGCTATGAAAAGTAACTGCAAGAATGAGAAGAGAGGGAAAGAATACTGACTATAGGACATATTATAGAATGCAGCTCTTTCTCTTGTAAATTGTTAGTGAATTCATTCTATTTTAAATTATTCATTCTTTTGACTGTTTTCTAAAGATATATTTAAGCCAGTGTATTTTTTTTTCAGGTTTCTCAGTAGAGGAGCTGCTTCAGATATTCAGTATTTATAGTTTCATGTGTGAACTGTTTTTAATGTTCATGGAGATGATAAACTACACTGAAATATATTTTAAAATACTTCAGTGAATATTTTTGTATGCAAAGCAGTTTGCTTGGTTATACTCAAAATATGCCTTCAAAATGCATGAGAATTCTGTAGAAATGTATTTGTTGAAGCACATGGAACAAAACACAGAAAACAAGTAATTTCTTCTGTGTTTGCGTATTTCAAAGTAAAGTCTAGAACACTTTTGCCTGGGATATCCATGATTTGAAACTTGCTTAAAATGGTGATTTCCAGACAGTGTAGCCTAAGCAATTTTGAGGATGTTTCCTTATGTTATGGTTTCCTCATATCCAGTGCAGGAATTAAAACTGGATGATGGAACAAGCCATCATTGGTTTGTCTTCTTATTTTCTAGTACCTTGAGAGTATCCTGGAGGCACAGCCTGAAGTTTTCTCCATCCAAAAACTGTTGATGTGGGTTCAAGGCATGCAGCTCAGAGTCTCCACATGTTTATGTACAGATCCATGTATGTGTGCATCCACCTACACCCATGCACAGGTTTTGCCTGTTCCATCCACTCCTGTTTTTACTCTTGGTAAAGGTTTGTAATCACACAACATTTCCAGTTTCTTCTAATAGTTTGGCTGCTGAATCATTGATCATTTACCATGATCAATTTTCTCAGGGTTTGTGGATTTTCAGAAAGGCAGCAGGAATATTTAGCTAAGAAAAATCCAGGAGGGTGTTAGGTGCACTCTGCTCTAATGACTGTGGTCTAAAATGCAATTCCTGGTGTTGGGAGCCCCTGAGGTGGTAACAACTGGAACCTGGAAGAGAGTCACATGGAATTAGCATTTCATGCTTGTGTGGCTCTTGCTTGCTTTCCCAGGCTTGTGTTGCTGGCAGCTGTCAGGAACAAGGAGTGGTGGTTGGATGAGCCCTTGGTGTGGCTCAGCACAGCCCCTTTTCTGCTGGCTTTGATTTATGTTCATGTTACTTTTACTGCAGAACTTGTCACCTGCTAATTGCCTTACTGCTATTATTTGTCATTAATATCTCTTTGCTGCAAAAGCAAATTGTTGAAGGGTTAGCAGCTCGTTAAATATGAGAAACTGAAGTACTTTGCAGCTGCTTTAGTTTTTCAAACATTTATTATCAAGAGTGCTTGAGACGTAATCCAGTGGCGAGTGTTGTGTGTCAGCTGGTGTCTGACATCCCTGGTGGGGGTGGCATTCTCTGCCACAGGGCCTTAGAAAATGTTATCAAAGGACACAGGGTACCTGATGGTAGGAACTTTATTTGGAAATGATAAGCAGAAGTCAAGGATTGTTGTAAATGCTGCAAAAATATCTTTTTTGTTAGGAAATGGCAGCAATGATGGGGTTAAGGATGGGGTATGTTGTACAGCAGTTTTCTTCTGCTTAAAATTTAAAAAATAATTTTGATGCTTTTCTTGTTTGATATTGAACTGTAAATATCATATGGAGTTTTCAACAAAGACAATAGGTACTGACTAGTATGGCATATTTTGGTAGTGGCACATTCTTTCCTGTATGTTTCTGGTTAAAGCCACTGGAGATTTTCATTGTTCCTCCTCTTTTGTGGATTAATTATTTTCCAAAGATGGACAGGAATATAAAGATGAATATGCATTCCTGTAAAGATGGTGTGAAATTGTTCTACATTTTGGATATGTTTTTGCAGTAATGTGGTGGAGTCTTTGGAGAAGCACACTTTAATCCATTTTTGTTAGGACTCTGGAGAACTTGATACCAGCTCACTGGGCTTTGATGATCTGAAGTTTTAAAACATTGCTTTGAATGACAATTTGAAAGAGCAACAATAACTCTGAACTCCCTACAATCACCTACTCAAGGCATTTCCAAATTCTTGTTTTGTCCTTATGGAAGAGGTATGGACCTGATGTTCACAAGTTTGCCTGTAGCTGTGATTGACATGAAAAGTGTTGCACAAAGATAATTTGGTGAAAAAGCAAATAAAAGCATAGTGGGTGTTACCAAAGATAAAATACACAGATGATGCTCAGAGATTAAAGTGAATTAAACATATGATGAGCTTTTATTATGAGTAGAGTCAGTGCCTACATGGTCACAACCTTCTTTACAGCCATGAACTCTTACTGCTTCCCTAAGGAAGTGGGGCAAAAATTGACTTTAAATTCAGGATCATGTTCTAAAGTGGACGAATTTTATGGCAAAATTGCCATTTTTAGAATTATAAGTGTTTGAATATCATCCTAAAAAGGTGCAGAATCTGAAATTCCCCCCGAAAAGCATCATATTTCCATGATTTGGCTGGCTCTGCCTAAGAGCAGAGTTGAACTGGTGGTAAGAGAGATAATTAGTGTTGTAAGTATCAATCTGCAGAGTTCTCAGGAAATCTTTTTCTCCCTCTGAAATTTGCAACAACTTTTTGGAAAGCTGATGAATGGAAAACCTATTTGTCAAGTTCAGTTCCAGTTATGAGCTCTTGTTAGTCTGTGTGGAGTAGCACAAAGTAGGAAGAGATATTTTGACTTGTTTTTGTATTTGAAAACTTTATACTAAATCAGGATGAAATGACAAAACCTTGTAAATCTTTAAGGAGAAAAAAAAAGAGGCATATGTCAGGTACATAGCAATTTTTTAAAAAATTCACTTTCAGTCAAACTTCAATTTGCAGTTATGACAATAGGAGGTTTGAAAACATCTGCACAAAAATGCATCAGGGAACATGTTGAATTCTATTTCACATAATTTTTTTAGTTTTGACAAAGTGTCTTTATCTCTTAAAAGAGATGTTTCACCTAAAAATTCTCAGGTGGCAAGAACTAAAGCTATCAGCCCTGTAAGGATGACATGTTTGAAAGTCTTCTTACCACATTACTGACAGCCCAGAGAAAGTTTAGGCAAATTTTTGGGTGATCAGCCACATAAAAGTAGTGTCAAATTTGCTGATTTTAAGAGTCTAATGCAAATTTTCACTGTTAGATATTCTGTTCATCAATTCCTGAAATATTTTCACCCAAGCTTGTATTTTTGTCCAGTTGAGTCAGTCATTTACTTATAGCTCTGCAGGCCACACTTGCAAAGCTTTAAGAGCAAACCAGAGTTAAACCATTGGCACAGTGAAACAGAAAATAACAACATAGCAGGGTACAGGATTTGGGCTTTTTTTTCCAACCACTTTGAGTATGCAAGAAATTAATCTTCTCAACATATCAACTAATGCAGTGAATCTAATCCTTGTTTTAAAGAAAATTTTAAATGAGGCTGTCTTTCATTGTGGTTCTGGAAATTAAAAAAAAATGGATGCTTTGAAGTGCTGAGAACCAAAGATAAGTGTTCTAACCAAATGACATAAATATAGTGATTTTAGCAAGCGTTGCATAATAGAAGAAATGAATACCTATTCTTTCCCCAGCTCTAGTTTTTCAAAATTTGCCTTCTTCAATATCTACATAAACACAGAATAAAATTGAAATAATAGTTTTCAGTTCCCTTATATTTTGTAGATCTGATTACACTTCTATAATTTTTTGAATACTGGAATTTATTTTTTTTTCTAGAAGCAAGGTTTTTCTTGTTATTGGCTACTATTTAGGTAAACATTGAATTCTGACTATCTTGTAAATCAGCATGGTTTTGTTGTTTTTGCAATGTTTTCTTAATCTTTAGTAGCAAAGTAAAAATTGGTACAGATTTTCTATGGTTAATTGTTGCTTTTTTTGGTGGATATCTCAAAAGGAGCTGCAAGAACTTACCTTGCAAGAATTTTCAGGCTCAGGGTTGCATGTTAATACAAGATGAGAAGTTTCTAACATAAACAGCAAAATGGTCACAGATGCAGGATTGATCACAAACCTTAAAGTTTATAGTATACCAACCAAAACAAATTAGAAATTGAAATATACAACAGGGTTAAAAAATGAGGAAAAAATTGACAGAGCGGTGTAAGTTTTATGATATTTAATCAGCGCCTGTGCCTGGCATTTTTTAAATATACGATTTAATTTAAATTAGTGTTTCATATTAAAAATGCTAGAATTATCCTTTCAGCAATAAAAGTAATCAATTAGAAATGATAAAGCAGAAATTTAAGCATTATAAAATTTTATATGAAAGGTATGTATTTCTTACTGAGGTGGAATCTATAACTACATTTTAAAATATCTGGATATATGTCTAATATTAGTTAATAGACCTCACCTACAGAAAAAATAGAATAAATTACTTTTAAGTAAGTTAATTTCAGAGTTCTACTATCACAGGCAGATTCTTTTGATGGCAGACATTTAATGAGGTTTGGGTTCATGGAGAGCCCTGGACAAAAGAGATGCAGCTGCTGGACAAATTTAGTCCCTGACAGAGCAGAAATCTGAAACTTCCATTGGCTTCAGTCCCAAGGTGTTTAGGAGAGCTTGATGCTTTTTCAAAGTGGGGCTGTTAATTCCCAAAACAAATAAACCCAAGTTTTTTAACCAAAATTCCAACAGTCAGCTGTGGCATTCACATTCTCTGAACAGAGAGAGACATAATTCTCTCCCTCTCAGGATTTTTCCCTGGAGAAGCCCAGAATGGAAAACAACTTTTATCTCTGCATGCTGCTCCTGGTGTTTTGCACCTGTGGAATGTGTTGGCAAGGTTGTTTACCTGAAGCCAGTTCTTAATTGGATTCTGGTGGACATTGTTGATGTTAATTAGCCTATCAGGTCCAAGTTGTGTCAGCTGTCTGGTCTGCAGACAGTCATGAGTAGCTAGAAGTTAGTTAGTTGGTAGTATGACATAGTGTAGGTATTCTCAGTATCTCCCTATAATGTAATATTGTAACTATTGTAGTATTATTGTAATATAGTACAGTTCAAATAAAGTGAGTGTTCAGCATTCCATCAGCCTTGGAGTTGGATGCTCAATCATTCCTGTGACAGGGATGCCCTGCTTTTACAATAGTCAACCACATGGTTTATTTTTCCACTCAAAATGTTTAGCACCAACTTCTCACAGAAAGTAGTTAATAGCTTCTGATGAGATGTTTTTATTAAATATTCTTGGCTTTATTTTTAAATCTTTAAATCCCAAGCCCAGAAATAGTTAGAAAGAAAAGAGGAAGAAGTAAAGAGTATTAGAAATGGAGGAAAATGGAAAATAAGGGAATGCCACCAGTCTCTTTTCAAAATCAAACATAAATTTCCATTCAGGTCTTAACCTCATCAGATTAATAGACTTATATTTAAACAGGCATTTAGCAGAGCAGAAATGGTTTTCCTGTCTAGTATATTTATAACCTTGAAGGCCTTTCCCTTATTTTTCTCTTTCCCTTGACCTTTTATTAGAACACACTTTTAAACTGTGAAGTGTCGAATGTCGTACAGCTTTGCTGGAGGCACATTAAGCTCACTCAAAGCACAAATGTTACTGTATAAAGTTCACAAACTTTCATTTATTTTGTATCCAGAAAAGAAAGGTTAAATAGACCTTTTTTTTTTT